>VDFB02167081.1:0-38619 GCA_007258455.2 Sequoia sempervirens
AGGACACTTTGCAAGATGTTTCAAGATCTAGGTGTAATGGTAAAGTTTTCCTTTTGTATGACCCAAGTGTTTTGGACTGTGAAAAAAAATGTTTTGGACTGATAAAAACCTTGTTATCGATATGGGAAAACTGACCAACTCTCTTACCAACTCTCTATTTTTCTAACTTTCTGGCGCGCTAAAATAGAGACATGACGCGCTAAAATAGAGAAGTGACGCGCTGGAACAGAGACCCAAAGTGCTAAAACAGAGACCCTACGTGCTGGAATAGAGACCCAAAGTGCTAGAACAGGGAAGGGATGCGCTGGAACATAGACCCAAAGCGCTAAAACAGAGACCTGAAGCGTTGGAACAGAGACCCAAAGCACTAAAACAGAGACTTGATGCGCTAGAACAGATACCTAAAGCGCTAAAACAGAGACCTGACGCACTAGAACAGAGACCCAAAGTGTTAAAATAGAACCATGAGGTGCTAAGATAGAACTATCTTATTCTATGAAACTCACTTGGTCTGGTATCGTATTGTATGGCTGGTTGTGGGACGTATTCTGGACGAATTCTTTGACTGTGATTGTGGTGTTGCCTAAGAGCCCTTCTTTGATAAAATGCTTGTGAATCTAAGGGAGCTACAGCATAATCGTTTGTATAACCTCTAGAGAAATCGTGATACCTATGAATAAAAGTCCTATGTTGGAGTACAACTTTCTTGCTTTGATATAGAAATCGTTGCTTTCTCAGAAGTTGTTTGTATGCAAGTGTTTTCTTTGGTTTTCTGATTCGTTTGACAAGAGATTTCTTGACAAACTTGGTGGATACCCAATCTTGAATCATGAGAATTCCACAAGTGTTTTGATTTTGAATATTTTTGTGATGATCTTATCTGAATTTAATGAGAGAAAACACAGCAAGCAAGAATAGAATGGTTGACTTTAAAAATCTTAGAATCTAAACAGATAGTGTATGTTCTTAAGAATCAAGCATGATTCTTTTTTATTTTCACTGGTTTATAACAAATAAGACACTTCAGATAGACTCACTCCTAGAGACAAAAGGTCATCGTTATATACTCGAACGGCCCACAGCTTGGAATTGCGTCGACTCACACAGTCATGTCACCCCCTAGAGGGCGCCCGTGTTTTGTTCCTTCTGTATGTGACGAGTGATCAAGTGGATAATTTGGATCCCCGAGCAACAAACTTTGGCAATTATATGGTGAGTGCTTGAGGGTAGATTCTTCCCCGCCCCTGCACTGCTGAGTATTACAATGTTTAGAAACTGACAAGCGTGCTTCTATTTCTAGGTTCTTAGATAGGATTTCCATTCGGAGCGGGAAATGGATAAACTCCCTCGAGAGACCTCCCAATCTTTAAAACAAAGATTTTAGGGATGGTTATCCTGCACACTTCCGTTGAAAGAGGGTTTCCCAAAATTCACATAAATTTTTAAGTGGGTTGGAATACCATGGCTTTTGGCTGTCCCCACTCAGGTCGTTCCCGTAGGGTGAGTACTTTTTCCCACTACGGCAGGCCTATCTAAAGGTTTTAAAAAAGCTTTAAAATGCATAAAGAAAAGTGAGTCTGGTATTCTGATGCACCTAGTAAAGGGGAGAGCATAAACCTATCACCCAATCACAGCAGAGAAATTTTGTTCACTTTTTAAAAACCCAAATGACAAGTTGGTTAATCTATATGGAGATATTGCTCCATAAAAACATGATGTTCAATTTTAATCCCAAAAGAAAATTGTGAAGTTTTTATCCTAGGATTGATCAATTTTTATCCATTTCTATCCTAGGATTGATAAATTTTATCCATTTCTATCCTAGGATTGGTAAATTTTAATCAAAAAAATAGACAAAAACAAAATTTGGCTGCAGATGCGTCGGATCCAGATAAAAAAAAGAAAATGATTTTAAGGACAATGACGTGGCACGCTGAAACAGTAATGCGGTGCGCTGAAACAGTGACTCGGTGCGTTGAAACAGTGATGCGGCGCGCTACAACAGAAGCCCGGCGCACTGAAACAGACCACCTGCGTGCTACAACAGAAGCCCGACGCGCTGAAACAGACCACCGACATGCTATAAGACCCAACTGGCGCGCTACAAAAAGTCACGGTTCCACGAAAACTATCACGCCGACACCTGTAAGACACTTTTTTCAAAATTTAATCAGAATATGGGGTTATGCCCCACGGTGGGGGCCAAAATGTAAGTGGAAGAATGAGTTAAACAATCTAAACATGCTTCTACACCTCTAAATAGGACATTACATCTAAGATTCAAGAAATTTAAGCTAAATTAAACCAGAAATCTTCAGAAATCTATCCTATTGCTCTCTAACTCTAAAGATTTCTCTAATTTACTTTGCTCTCAGATTTAGAAGCTAATTAAACTATTGAAATGACATTTAAAGAATGAGAAATAAACTATTATATTTCCTATATGATTAAACAATTAAAACTACTGTGATTACAGCCATGACTGCGAATGATGGATGTTGGATGAAAGCTGGATGGATGCTGGATGGATGCTGGATGCTTTGGAAAACTTGCAGAGTAAGATTGCATAAGTTGGGATCCATTTCCTGTAGCCAAAGAGCTGTATTTATAGCTTTCATAGCAGCACATTTGCACAGGGATACGGGATAAGAGGCTGGGATTCAATCTGGAGAATTGAAAGGCATGGGATGAGAAGATGGAGCTGATCATGGAGGATTGTTCCTCCCCATGAAAACACCAGGCAAGAAGAGAGGGAGGATTGATGGAAGAAGATTGAGAGGACTTCCTGCAAGTTTGTCCCCGAAGCTCTTCCCGTGAATGAAAGTTGCATTAATTAGATTTTAAAAATCTAATTTTATTAGTGAGTGAATAGTGGTAAATGATTTATGCATTTAAATAAATATTTTTAATTTATTTAAATTTAGCAAAAGAGGAATAAATAATTTAATAAATCAAACTATAGGATTTGTTTATTAAATTAAAATAAAAGGAAAGTGATAATTAAATAAAAGATTTTTAGAATATCTTTATTTAATTAGGAAGAAATGTGATGAGGTAATTAAATAACACAAATTATTTAAGTTGTGTATTTAATTTTTAAGATAGAAGTATAAAAGAAGCAATAATGATAATAATTAAATAAAACAAAGTTTTTAATTTTGTTTATTTAATTAAGAGAGAAATAATATGATGAAAAATGATAATAATTAAATAAAACAAAGTTTTTAATTTTGTTTATTTAATTAGGAGAAAAATAGAAGAATCAATAATGAACTTAATATAAATAAATATTTCTATTTATTTATTAAGTAGATGAATTTAAGATTAATTAATCAAATAAGCCCAGATTTAACTGAATCAGATTCCGTGACCATTCTTTTAGGTGTCCACAAAGAGGGTCAGGACGGACGATACTAGGAGACTGCAGGAGGAGAGGAGATAGAGAAATAGAGGAGTGGTGGAATAAAGAGGAAGGAGGAGGAGGAGGATAAAAAGATAGAGAGAGATGAGGTAGAGAGAAATAGAGAGAGTGATAGGGAGTGATGGAGGGAGAGGTAGGTAGAGAGAGATAAGGATGGAGGGAGGGAGGGAGAGAGGGAGAGAGAAGTGAGATAGAGAGAATTAGAGGGAAAAGGAGAGAGAGAGAGAGAGAGAGAGAATCAAATAAAGGGATGGAGATAGTGAGAGATAGGTCTAGAGTGTAAGGGATAAAAAATGATTGATATAAAGAGAAATAATACAACTTGTTGATTACTAAAATTTGACCTCTTGATTACTAAAATTTGACCTTTTGATTACTAAAATTTGACTAAGTCTGAAATTTGTGAGATCTTCCAAAAATTAGAATTTGCATTATAACTCCTAGAGATCCGAAACCACTCTCAAACATCCTGAAACTATAAACATGAAATATAACTTAAAGTATAAGAAATTAAACATCCATATGTAAATGAAAACTTATACTTGTTTATTTCATCTATATAGTTTCCCTCAAAAATAACGAGAAGAAAGAAAAAAAAAGGAGAAGAAAAATAAATTCAATGTAGATCAAAACGTGAGTGCATTATAATGCGCTTGTGTTTTGTTAATGCATTCACAAAATGAAAAAGCCATGTCAAAAATAAGATATAATGCAAGCGTGTTATAACGCACTCCCATTATAACGTGTGTGCGTTATATCTTTCTTTGGGAATCCCCAAGCCTTGGGATTGGTATTTTCCTTGGAATACCAACCCAAAGGCTTGGAGGGCATTCCCAATGACTAGAGACATGTTTTTGAAAATTCTACAATATTTCACATAATCGGGTTTGTGCTCACTATCAAGATTGCATGTGGTTCAATGTCAAACAAATTGAACACCTAGGTAATGTTAGGTTCTCTCTTAGCTATCCAACAATGTAATTTTTTTCACTTTCTGACAATATTAAGCCTTTCATCTATAATTCCTTTTGATTATGTGTCTATTTTTTGGCAAAAAGTAGTGTTTGGTGTTTTTTCGTTATAAATTAATTGTTCATAAAAATTTAAAATAAAT
The DNA here is from genome assembly GCA_007258455.2 of Sequoia sempervirens. Taxonomy (NCBI): domain Eukaryota; kingdom Viridiplantae; phylum Streptophyta; class Pinopsida; order Cupressales; family Cupressaceae; genus Sequoia; species Sequoia sempervirens. The sequence continues at coordinate 4,536 of VDFB02167081.1, forward strand.
TACATTTTTAGAAACTAGACTCCATTCTACAAATTTAAAAAATAAAATTAAAAAAAAATTAATTAGTTTCCAAAATTTGTAGGGGTAGCACAGCCAAAATTTTGTTTTTTAGGAAGTGTCCACTTAGAAAATTAGTAAAAAATAAAATATTCATTAAAAAATTATCAAAAAAATCATGCATCAACTACATACTATTAGCTAATTTCTAATTGGAGCAATTTTAAAAATACTAAAAAAAGGTTCATTGTGCTAGGGACGTACAAGAGTTGCTATGTTATGTTTTTTTGACAAAAACGACACCAATTTTTGTACATCCCTCTTTTGAACCCCTTAATCTCAACCATTTTCAAAATAAATTAGTAGTTTAGGAAGTAGACTTGGAGCACTTTGATCCTTGTTTAAATTGTTCCATCTCAAAATTTTGCGTGTAACTATCCTCAATTTCACGTCCAAGGTTAGTATTTCCTGATTTTATAAAAAAAGTGGCCACTTAAGCCCCATTTTTGGGACCCATATTTTTTCACTTACCCATAGGAATCAATAACCTCATGTTCTTGTGTAGCAATGTCAAGAGTAAAGGGATCTTGTTCTGAATGAAGATCATCTGCATGTCCATCCAAAGAAGAAATCTCATGGGTAGATGGAGGAGTATGTGTTGTATGGATATGATCATCATTTGTGGCATCTTGTATAGATTGGAAAATTCCCATTAGATAATTGTAATATCTTGGAGATATGGATTCTTGATCTTGATTAATTTTTCTTTCGACAAGCTTTGGATCAAATTCTTGACATGGGTCAATTTCAAAGGATGGATTGCTTACAAAGGGTTCTTGGATATCTTCATTAGACATGGGAAGTGGATCAATATCCTCTTGATCTTTGAGTGGATTTGGATCAAGTGTTGAGTTGAGGATTCCTTCAATATCTGCAACCATGAGGTCAAAGGATATCAATATGTCTTGGAAAGGACCATTGCTAGACTTTGGTGCAAGATATTGATCATGCTTTGGAATAAATTCTTGAGATATGTCCTCTAACTCATTAGGTGATGTAGAGATATTATCAACATGATCATTGGCAGATGGATCTTGGATTATGCAAATAGGATAAAATAGTGTTAATACTCCTTGAAATAGATTGTTGTTGGATATTGTTGAGGGGTTTTGATCATGATTAAAAAGTGACCCTTGATGTATGTTGATTTGATCATTGGATGAGGTAGAAACATCTCCAAGGTGCTCATTGATCGATAGATCTTGATCAACAATTGTGGTGGAGAGATTGTCACTACTATCATTATGTGTTGAATCTTGATCATTGTCCTCAACAGTTATTTTTCTTTGATCAAGAAGGTCTTGGATGAGATTTTTGAGTTGAATAATTTGATGTTTTATGAATATTTTATCTATGATACTCACAATAAGCTTTACCCTATTTCCAACGAAAGTTTATGATAGAGTTGAAGCACTTACTTTTGGAAGAGTGATGAGTTTTGCATTAACTAGCTTGTGTAATGCGGATTCAATTGGTTCTCCCAAAGGAGTTTTTTCACATTTGTTATCTTGTGAGGTTTGTGCTTGTTGAGAAGACTCTTGTCGTGATTGATCTTGTTGAGGTTGTTGATTTTGATATCCAACTTCTTGATATTGAATATTTTGTTCTTGATGTGGTTGGGGACACAACTAAATGTTTTGATGACATGGCTTAACCAATGGGGGGTGTAGATTTTTGGGGTGGACATGTCTCTTGGTGCAATGAATCAACTATATTGGTAAGTGAAGCAATTTGATGTCACAAAATTTTATCTTGATTTTGATTTTGACCCCCTTGATATAGTTGATTTGGTTTTTGGTCAAGCATATTTGGAATATACACTTGTGGTATTTGTATGGGATCATGCACAAATTGATTTTAGACAATGTTCTAATTTGAGATGATGGTCAAATTTTAAATTATAGGTTAACATTGACCATTTTTGTGGTTTTGAAACACATTGCTTTGATTTAGGTAACCTTGATTTTGTATGGTGTTACCTTAATTTGGATCAATGCATTGAGTTGTCAACATATTTTTTGGATTTTGAACAACATTGGTGTGATTTACAAACGTATTTATCCCATAATTCACCAAGTGTGGATTTGATATGTTCATGTTTGGTAAGTTTGTATTTGGTATATTCACATTTGGCATGTATTAATTTGATGGGATAATGTTGTTTTGTTGAAGACTCATGCATTGATCATTTAGTTGATAGATTTGAAGGTTTCAACTTTGATTTAAATCTACCATAGGGAAAGGTGTTCTAAAATTTAGATTGGGCATACTCACACTTGTTGTATCATTGAGGTTTGTAGGATATAATGATCCCAAGTATGAATTGTATAAATGTGAGTTTTGATAATCAATTGGTATTGTAAGGCTTTGATATTTTGGTTGATTTATATCACTCATGATGTATGAATCAAGTTTATATTCCATGTTTTTCTTGTGTTTTGAACTTGTTTGGACCATAAAATTGGGATCAAATTTTAGAAGTATGTGGGACGAACCTTTGACTTCTTTGGTTGATCTAAACTTTAGGTATAAAAATAAATTCTTGGATTTCTTAGGATCAAATGATGATGGTGTGAAGGATGAATGATGTGGGTGTTTTAACTTTTAGGAACTTTGGATAAATACTATACTTTAGGATTTTTTATTTTGATTGTGTTGATTTGGATGATGAACTTGTAAACCCTAAGAGTAGATGTGATCTTAGGATGAACTTTTCCAAAAGGGGGTGCTAATTTAACTAAGTGTGTAAGAAAGGATTCATTCCTACACACCTAACTAAATAAGGTTATTTTGATTTGGTCTAAAATGATTTATCAAAAGTCTAGCATAATGATGTTTCCAAAGTTCTAACAAGTTGTTTGTGAGATGGATTTTAATAAATGTTTTGATGATAGATGAAGGTGTTTTTTTTTACCCTAGATGAACCTAGAAGGAATTCATTTACAAGACCAAGGTGTTGAAGAAAATGCTTTACCCTATAAATGACTCAAACCCAAAATAATCAATACCTTAAATGAGGGGCTTATATTGGACATACAAGTCTAGATCATCCCTCGAAAGATGTCTATAAAAATTTCTTAACAAAATGTTCCTATTGTGGTAGAGTGCCACAATGTGTTTCCTGGTAGCCTTTGGGCTATCATGTCTAAGTTTGAAGTGGTGACATGTGGACCTTCGTTTAGGAATTTTGACCTTGCGATAAATCATGAAGATAAGCACATGTGTGGGGTTCAATTGTGATTTTATCTTAATTAATGAATTATTTTTACCAAATCAACTTGTCTTGCTTAAATTTCAAACTAAATGTCTATGTCTAAGCTCCTTTTCATTCCACAAGGTCCATTATGTGAAATTCAAAGAACCAAGGCCATAGTTTCCCTAGGTTGACTTTGAAGAGAGTGAATTGAGATATGAGTTCAATGTAACGCCCGACATGCAACCCAGATAACACAAACAAAGCAAATAATTTTTTATTTTTTTTTTTAAAACAACACAGTTGAACATACAAGAACATTAACCATAAACACATAACACATTACCTTACACTAGTACACTTAATCCTCTGGGGCACGCGAGGTTACATGACAAACAACTAACAACGAAACAAAGATAACAACAACACTATTCACTACTTATAGCTATACTCAATGATCACACAAGCTACAAGAAAAGATAGAAGTGATTTACTAACTTTGGCAATAGAGTCCACTTAGGACAACTTAACATACCTCTTACATTCCATTTTATTGACAAGTTCTTGCTCCCAATGCCTATACCTGCAAGATCTACATGACTTGGCACACACATCAGATCAAAGATAGTTAGCACATGATCACTAAGAGAAACTATATAATTCAATGGCAGTTTTTACGTTATCAGAGATAAACGACAAGACTCGACAAGACTCAGAAGAACAGTCCTAGGGGCCCGACCTAATGCCTCGGGAGCTCATCACTCGATGGCCTTGCCTACGTATATAATTCGCAGAGGCACCGTAGTTCGACAACTTGAGCTGCTCCAACTCATTGACTGACCAACCAAGGGTTCACTCAAAAGACTTCCAAGGAGGAATCTACCTCAACACAAAAGTAACACCTCACCACAAATACACACTACCTCAAACCTCTATTCATAAGCATTATATGACCCACACAAAAAATTACATACTAGAGAAGAGTGGGTATGCAACCCTTTCTAGGGTCCATCACCCCAGACAGTTTCTAAGGCGGCTGCCACCCACTTAGGTGAAGCCAAAGACGCTGAACTAGATAAGCATATTCCTGCAAAAATAAAATAAGAATAGCCGACTCAAATTATTTATTCATATGCAATCACTATACCACTATTTCTAAAACTCAAATCAAAACAAATATAAAGTCACAAAACACCTAGGGAAGACATTAACTTCACCACTCCTGCTATTTATCTCATTTATAACATTTAATAGGACGTCTACCCCTAATTTTAGAAAAAAAACCATTCACTGAATAATACTCAATGGATAATGTCATTAGTCAGCCAGTAGAGAATTAAATATAGAAGGAAATGTCAAAACCCACACTATTACATGAATATCAAATCAATTTATTAAATGATTACAAAGGATAAGTATTAACTATTAAAGATATTCTAATTCATTCACTTTAACTAATTCCCTTAAATGCATAACCCAATTCCATGTTTAATTTCCAATTTCATCCTCTATTACAATAAAAATGTCCATAGTCAATCTATAGAAAATTGAAGGATAAAGGTAATATGCTATCAACCCAAAATTAAGTTTAGTTTCCAAAAGAAATCAATACATTTATAGTCTCTCTAAACATAACTATTGAATAACATATAAACTAAGTAATTAAATCAAGAGTATCATTTACCCATGATAATAAAATCATTGCTAAATGGAATAAATGAACTAACAAGGTATAACATTACAGATGACTATAAGATTGATGATAACAACTTACTTATATAAATGAATTTATAGCTATATACATATAGATCATGTATGGTGAATGTTATATAGATAGATAAAACCTATTAATAAAATAAAGAGATAACTACTCAAACCCACAAACAAAATTATTGATATAATACCAATCAAATCAATTCCCTCTATAATTTGTTGCTAATGAATATTATATTGAATTTGCAACCACTAAAGCATACAAAGTAAATCAACTCATATCTAACGCAATTATATTTTAAAATTAAGAGTTATAGAATTTAATATTGACCAAATCAATATAATCTTGTAACATGATGAAAACCAAAAGATTTAAAATAGATTGTAAGTTCTATGAGAAATTAGATAATAATTCTTTTATAGATCATACTAGATAATTCAAAAGACAACATGATTAAAGAGTAAAGAGAATAAGAAAATATACATTATTGGACCACCATGATTATGCTAAGTAGGGTGATTTGCATCATAATGACACTAAAATCAAATATGGGGTATTTAGTTCTAAATGTAAGATATCAATAATGATGAAGCAACGAAAAGACAACGAATCTAGGAAACTAATTATATTACCAAAATTAAATTTTAACAATGAATTGGCTGAAAGCTATCTTAAGAAGAAAGAAAATCAACAGGAGGTCACACAATAATCTCATCTCATGAAATGACATGGTAGCAGGGTGCACACTAATTGGATTAGTTGAAAAGGCTTAAGAAAATTTCAAGCAAAGGCGGTTGGCTGCTAGATATGCACAAAACGTATTTATTACGAAGGCTACGAAACTTTCTGGCAAATACAGTCGGCTGGTGTAGGAAGACATTATCTCAAAATCTTTGATCTAAAGAAGCTCTCTAGAACGTATCCTAACATAGTGAGCGTTTCCTATGTTCTAGGCGCATGCAGTCATGCAAGTTGAGTAAATGAGGGGTTGCGCCCACCCTTATTCCATACATAGCTGAACATTGGGCGCGCATGGTTGGCCTACCTGCCCGTGCCGAATTGAGAGGTAAAGAACAAGGCGTATGCATTCACCAAAGATTATTAGTGGAGGGATTCGGGGAATAATGTAGCTATAACTACGCTGGGAAAACATGGACTAGACATTCGAATTATTTGGCAGAAGGCCACAAAAGAAGTCATCTCAAGGACTGCGAACAATGGAATTTCCCAGGCAGATTCTACTAAAGACGTCTATTTAACTAATCCTCAAATATCTAAGGAATTCAAACATCATTATCTCTATGTTGATCTCATTTCAAGTGTTCTAGAATGCAAGCTTTGCACTCATGATAACCATGCAAGGCCTGGTCATGAAATAGTAATAGAGGCCGATTTTGCTAGTGTATAGTTTAGCTTCTAAACTCGTGCAAGGAACAAAATTTCTTGAGAGTCTTAAAAATCAAGAAACAACTTACTGGCAGACAGAAACCAAAGAAATCGCAATATTATAGTCTAATGGCAATCTTGTGAAGTTTCCTTCGAAGCACGTACCTGTTAACATTGTGGAAGAGACTTGGATGAGAATACCTCCGCGAAGTCTCAGAGAATTCTCCTCAAACGGAGCCTTCTACATTACGAGTTCTTCTTGAGAAGGGTGAAACCGCCTCCCCATTAGAGGGTTGATCTTTCGCCGCACCTTTTCCATGGTCCTCCTTAACCACAAATAACTTAGGTTGCTGTGCATTTTCTCTGACACCAGCATCGCCTGCAATGCCAATTGCCATTCCTGCAGACAACCCAGATAGGCCACAAGCCAGACCTGATGATAAGTGGGCATATCCATCGAACCGATAATATGATTTAGCCTTGGGGTTGATTCACGTGCTTATGATGACTGCAATGGTCAGACCATATATACCACGGACTCCAGCCATAACAACTAGTACTATAGACTTCATCACAAGTTCTGGTCTCATAACACACATTGATGCAACTCCAACTCCACTCTTTGTTGTACCATATGCTACCCCCATGCATGAGAAAATGAGGGCTGCCGCAGCTCCCAGGAATCCAAAGAAAGGAGCAGTTTCATCTCCGTTGAAATCCACCGCCATGATTTACCAGATCTTGAAGTTCATCGCACATATACATTCTTCCTTAGCTCTCTCAGCCACAGCCACAGAAATGGCCAAAAATGACCAGCAGTTTCAAGAAGCAGAAACATCATTTCCATGATGTTTTATGGATTATTTTGTACTAGATACATTACCTGATCAATGCTTTTGAGACACTTGAATTGAGGTCTATCACTACACTCGTAGGTTGAATCTCCTGTTCTTCGAACCCTCCAATGTTCTTTGGGCTTCAGAAAATTACAGGGAGAGGAAGTACCGAGTCTTCAGGGCCATCTCCTTGCTCAAAATGTTCTTGAATCTTTCGAGGATCCATTGCTTGTCCTTGGATATCCATTCCAGGTGTTACCATGTCAGGCCTCTGGTACATGTTTGAAAGCAAAATAGTGGGGCTGATAGAGGGCCTTGTATGCAGCCTTGAACATCGATCCCCAAGCCTGCAGGCTCCAATCCTAAAGTAAAACGGGCAGTTAACTCTGTCTTTTACAGTGCCAAAGATGGAAGCTAGATGCTCTTCCATAGGTCTGTACTATGCAACCTTGCAGACCAGTGCAGATGGTTTAACCTCAGGAGACAAATTAACCAAAGGACTTGTTACTCTTCCTCCCAAAATACAGTTCTTGGCCCAGGTATTGGCGCAAAAACATAGAAGGGCTAAAACCTCGTGGATCTGTGTCATGCAACCATTCCAAGTTGCTGCCATAGCTGCTTTTTGAGGAAAAGGCACAGGTTCGGTGTAAAAAGAAATGGGGTAACTCTCCACGCCTACTTCTTAGTCCAAAAATTTTGAACCCATTCCAAAAAGTAGCTGTCCATTAACTACGGAGGAAACACAAAAATATAGAGAACAGATTAGCTCCCGCTCCATTTGCCTGTGTGGATTCCACGCCATAATTCATATCCCACTGATATCTTGAGGAATTCCCCCCATGCATTGGTTCATTTTTCTGCTTTTACCGCCCACTCAGTTTGATTTTTCTTATTATTAAAAGAAGTTACAACAGCCTCTCTTCCAAGAATACGATGAGAAGAAAAGCTACAAATAAAACTGCTTTAAAACAAAGCAAACATCCAAAAATAAAAATAAAAACTAAATCATAATTTTAATCTATTACAAAATAAAACATGCAGTTTTCTCTATCTCCTCATGCGAGGAATTTACTGCTTTATTCCAACACTTATCCTCAATAAAATAATTAATTAAAATAATAAAACACAATTTAATTTTTTAATTATCATGTAATAAACTACATTATTTAAAAAAAAATAAAACATTTAAATATTTAAATACAATTTAATCTAGCATTTTAATAAAAATATTACCTTTATTTAATTAATTCAATCTCAACGTATGAAATACCAGAAGAAGCCCTTGACCTATCTTTCTCTTCCGACTCCTTAGCCAGAGGAGTACTACATCTTCCCCCCCTAAAACTTGACTTACTCCTGGAAGTCACATGGCTCAAAATGGAAACATAACCATACTAGTACCAAAATTTATCTAATCTATAATTGATGTACACCCTCTTTCTACATCATGGCAATTAGAATCACTATTCAGCTTCACATTTGAAAACAATATCTCCTTAACTACTTTTATTTATAATTCCTTACATCTCTTACAGTAACATACTGGGTTTCAGCAGTAATAACAATAGCAAGTACTCCTATTAACTCAATTTTCCATTTACACAACATTATCTTCAAAATATCCTAGAAGGTAGACCACATCAAATGATTACTTGAAATTAACAAAAATACACACCATATCATATTTCAGTAACATATTTAAGTCACAATTTGCGATTCTCAATAGTATCCAATCCATTTATACCACAGAGTCACAATATACCCACATTTAAGATAGTGTGGTTATCCTTCTTTTACATCAATAAGCAACAACACATAAGAAATATACATCTAACACATACATACACAATCACATCACCGGTAAAAGCACATCACAAGGCTACACAAGGGTCCATCTGGACGCCGGAACGCAGCATACTAATCCATGATACATAATCCATGAGCCAAGAGCCAATATCCATCTCACATAATCCATACCTCACACTCAGTGGCTTGGTGGTGTTAGGCCACACACACATGGCGAGACCATCCACACAAGACCACTATGACCCATCTCTTGTTGTACAAGGTGGTTAGCCTCCAAAAGATAGTCATCACACATAGGTGGGTAGTGGGTCCTAGCTATTAAATAGCCTCACATACCCCCATCCTCAAGGTTCCCTGCGTCTACTTCCTCGTATACACTCACCAAGTCCGCCTCATACGTCCTTGGAGAGGAATCACAATACAACACATAGCCGATCTCGAAAACAATAAGGATAAATTAGTTTAGCCACCAAAGTCATAATTAAAAGAAATAAAATTCAATTTCAACAATAAAGAAATAAATGTGCACGATTTCAACACTAAAACAAATGTAACCACGAGGGCTACGAGCAAATAAGATCACAAGGTGTGGCTAAACCATCACAATCAAATATAACAAGTTGTCGGCTTTCACAATCGCTAGAAAATCATCAATAATTATAAAGAAACTTCACAATCTTAGAAATTGCACTATACAACACTGCGTGACTAGATACTAGCCACCAAACGAGGAAGGAGGGAACAACGTCTGGCTATACAATAGCCCCCCATGTGGTGCGGAATGAGCACGCCATCCACATGACCCAGAGTGTGCTCCTCGGCTACACTCTGCCTCGCGTCGTCACGCGACATGGACTAACCAAGTGGCCCTCGCACTCCTTGGTTGCCCGCATAGGATGTGCACCTCGGCCTCCATCCTGCATCGCATCTCAGTGCGGCGTGGTCATACACCAGCCGGAGAAGGCACGCACTGGTCGTATGCCGCATGGCAGTGTGTCCGTGGCTCCGCGGAAGTAGGCACGCGCTAGACACACCCCGCATAGCGATACCTCATGGAAAAGGCACACGCAGGTACTCGCCGTCGCCAGAGGTATACATGGCCAGGACCTACCCATATGCTAACCGACCCAAACACTGTCGAAAGCAAACATGAGTATCCCTCTACAAATGTGTGAGGCCCCATTACGCTCATCACACAAGTAGGCTATCATAGCACATCTCATAGTGCACCTTCACGTGTCTAAGCACGTGGCATCGTGTCCTCGAGCCCAGCTCGCTACCATCAACAACACGGCATCATCACCAGCACTGTGTCGGAACATCAGTGGGGTGTGGCATCGTATCCATTGCATCATGTCGGAACATGTGCAAATACGGTGTATGCAATACATATATGGGCATATCAATATGGGGCTACTCGAGCTTCACCTCTCATACGGACGAGGTTCACTCGCTAATGTCAGCTCAACGTCCCTATGGACGGCCAGACCAATACTAACAACCAATGCTGCTATACTCAAAACTGTGGGGCTTAGGCTGGCACATGTGAATCAAGTACCCTGATCCACCATAAGGGAAAGTAGTGAGTACGTTTCCTCGGGATCGGTTGAGCTAAGAATACTCTGCGTCGCAATATGCGTACGCTACACACTCCGCCCAAGGAACTTTGTGGCTGCTACTACCCCTTCACAGATTGAGGGACTGGAGAACCAAAAGAAAAGAATCCGTGAAACTATCTTTTGGCTACTCATATATAAATTTCAACCACACGTGGGTTGGCCCTCAATCAGGTAACAAACATACCCACATAATGGTATGGTTAATCCCACACCAAATACAATAGTTTTCCCATGGATGGCTACATAGTATCACCATCGCATGGCACACAAAGCAAGCACAGGGTACTCACAACACTCAATCAATGCACAGTTACTGGTTTCTTCACATTTACAGGGGTTACAATTACATGCACAACTCCATTAATCTTCAAAAGATCATATTCCATAAGTACTATTTTCCATATATCTCATGATGCTACGAGCCAATATCATGATTACTATGATCACTTAACAACTCCAATTAATAAATTCACATTCACCTCTATTCCTTCAGTATAACATTTTTTCCTTCATAACATATGCATATGTAGACTAACTTTTCTTCTAGAAAGAATATATAAACCGGACAACATAATGGGCTCATATGAAACCAGAGTGCCCAGTGTTAGAACCTTTGCTCTGATACCAAGTTGTAACGCCCGACATGCAACCCAGATAACACAAACAAAGCAAATAATTTTTTATTTTTTTTTTTAAAACAACACAGTTGAACATACAAGAACATTAACCATAAACACATAACACATTACCTTACACTAGTACACTTAATCCTCTGGGGCACGCGAGGTTACATGACAAACAACTAACAACGAAACAAAGATAACAACAACACTATTCACTACTTATAGCTATACTCAATGATCACACAAGCTACAAGAAAAGATAGAAGTGATTTACTAACTTTGGAAATAGAGTCCACTTAGGACAACTTAACATACCTCTTACATTCCATTTTATTGACAAGTTCTTGCTCCCAATGCCTATACCTGCAAGATCTACATGACTTGGCACACACATCAGATCAAAGATAGTTAGCACATGATCACTAAGAGAAACTATATAATTCAATGGCAGTTTTTACGTTATCAGAGATAAACGACAAGACTCGACAAGACTCAGAAGAACAGTCCTAGGGGCCCGACCTAATGCCTCGGGAGCTCATCACTCGATGGCCTTGCCTACGTATATAATTCGCAGAGGCACCGTAGTTCGACAACTTGAGCTGCTCCAACTCATTGACTGACCAACCAAGGGTTCACTCAAAAGACTTCCAAGGAGGAATCTACCTCAACACAAAAGTAACACCTCACCACAAATACACACTACCTCAAACCTCTATTCATAAGCATTATATGACCCACACAAAAAATTACATACTAGAGAAGAGTGGGTATGCAACCCTTTCTAGGGTCCATCACCCCAGACAGTTTCTAAGGCGGCTGCCACCCACTTAGGTGAAGCCAAAGACGCTGAACTAGATAAGCATATTCCTGCAAAAATAAAATAAGAATAGCCGACTCAAATTATTTATTCATATGCAATCACTATACCACTATTTCTAAAACTCAAATCAAAACAAATATAAAGTCACAAAACACCTAGGGAAGACATTAACTTCACCACTCCTGCTATTTATCTCATTTATAACATTTAATAGGACGTCTACCCCTAATTTTAGAAAAAAAACCATTCACTGAATAATACTCAATGGATAATGTCATTAGTCAGCCAGTAGAGAATTAAATATAGAAGGAAATGTCAAAACCCACACTATTACATGAATATCAAATCAATTTATTAAATGATTACAAAGGATAAGTATTAACTATTAAAGATATTCTAATTCATTCACTTTAACTAATTCCCTTAAATGCATAACCCAATTCCATGTTTAATTTCCAATTTCATCCTCTATTACAATAAAAATGTCCATAGTCAATCTATAGAAAATTGAAGGATAAAGGTAATATGCTATCAACCCAAAATTAAGTTTAGTTTCCAAAAGAAATCAATACATTTATAGTCTCTCTAAACATAACTATTGAATAACATATAAACTAAGTAATTAAATCAAGAGTATCATTTACCCATGATAATAAAATCATTGCTAAATGGAATAAATGAACTAACAAGGTATAACATTACAGATGACTATAAGATTGATGATAACAACTTACTTATATAAATGAATTTATAGCTATATACATATAGATCATGTATGGTGAATGTTATATAGATAGATAAAACCTATTAATAAAATAAAGAGATAACTACTCAAACCCACAAACAAAATTATTGATATAATACCAATCAAATCAATTCCCTCTATAATTTGTTGCTAATGAATATTATATTGAATTTGCAACCACTAAAGCATACAAAGTAAATCAACTCATATCTAACGCAATTATATTTTAAAATTAAGAGTTATAGAATTTAATATTGACCAAATCAATATAATCTTGTAACATGATGAAAACCAAAAGATTTAAAATAGATTGTAAGTTCTATGAGAAATTAGATAATAATTCTTTTATAGATCATACTAGATAATTCAAAAGACAACATGATTAAAGAGTAAAGAGAATAAGAAAATATACATTATTGGACCACCATGATTATGCTAAGTAGGGTGATTTGCATCATAATGACACTAAAATCAAATATGGGGTATTTAGTTCTAAATGTAAGATATCAATAATGATGAAGCAACGAAAAGACAACGAATCTAGGAAACTAATTATATTACCAAAATTAAATTTTAACAATGAATTGGCTGAAAGCTATCTTAAGAAGAAAGAAAATCAACAGGAGGTCACACAATAATCTCATCTCATGAAATGACATGGTAGCAGGGTGCACACTAATTGGATTAGTTGAAAAGGCTTAAGAAAATTTCAAGCAAAGGCGGTTGGCTGCTAGATATGCACAAAACGTATTTATTACGAAGGCTACGAAACTTTCTGGCAAATACAGTCGGCTGGTGTAGGAAGACATTATCTCAAAATCTTTGATCTAAAGAAGCTCTCTAGAACGTATCCTAACATAGTGAGCGTTTCCTATGTTCTAGGCGCATGCAGTCATGCAAGTTGAGTAAATGAGGGGTTGCGCCCACCCTTATTCCATACATAGCTGAACATTGGGCGCGCATGGTTGGCCTACCTGCCCGTGCCGAATTGAGAGGTAAAGAACAAGGCGTATGCATTCACCAAAGATTATTAGTGGAGGGATTCGGGGAATAATGTAGCTATAACTACGCTGGGAAAACATGGACTAGACATTCGAATTATTTGGCAGAAGGCCACAAAAGAAGTCATCTCAAGGACTGCGAACAATGGAATTTCCCAGGCAGATTCTACTAAAGACGTCTATTTAACTAATCCTCAAATATCTAAGGAATTCAAACATCATTATCTCTATGTTGATCTCATTTCAAGTGTTCTAGAATGCAAGCTTTGCACTCATGATAACCATGCAAGGCCTGGTCATGAAATAGTAATAGAGGCCGATTTTGCTAGTGTATAGTTTAGCTTCTAAACTCGTGCAAGGAACAAAATTTCTTGAGAGTCTTAAAAATCAAGAAACAACTTACTGGCAGACAGAAACCAAAGAAATCGCAATATTATAGTCTAATGGCAATCTTGTGAAGTTTCCTTCGAAGCACGTACCTGTTAACATTGTGGAAGAGACTTGGATGAGAATACCTCCGCGAAGTCTCAGAGAATTCTCCTCAAACGGAGCCTTCTACATTACGAGTTCTTCTTGAGAAGGGTGAAACCGCCTCCCCATTAGAGGGTTGATCTTTCGCCGCACCTTTTCCATGGTCCTCCTTAACCACAAATAACTTAGGTTGCTGTGCATTTTCTCTGACACCAGCATCGCCTGCAATGCCAATTGCCATTCCTGCAGACAACCCAGATAGGCCACAAGCCAGACCTGATGATAAGTGGGCATATCCATCGAACCGATAATATGATTTAGCCTTGGGGTTGATTCACGTGCTTATGATGACTGCAATGGTCAGACCATATATACCACGGACTCCAGCCATAACAACTAGTACTATAGACTTCATCACAAGTTCTGGTCTCATAACACACATTGATGCAACTCCAACTCCACTCTTTGCTGTACCATATGCTTCCCCCATGCATGAGAAAATGAGGGCTGCCGCAGCTCCCAGGAATCCAAAGAAAGGAGCAGTTTCATCTCCGTTGAAATCCACCGCCATGATTTACCAGATCTTGAAGTTCATCGCACATATACATTCTTCCTTAGCTCTCTCAGCCACAGCCACAGAAATGGCCAAAAATGACCAGCAGTTTCAAGAAGCAGAAACATCATTTCCACGATGTTTTATGGATTATTTTGTACTAGATACATTACCTGATCAATGCTTTTGAGACACTTGAATTGAGGTCTATCACTACACTCGTAGGTTGAATCTCCTGTTCTTCGAACCCTCCAATGTTCTTTGGGCTTCAGAAAATTACAGGGAGAGGAAGTACCGAGTCTTCAGGGCCATCTCCTTGCTCAAAATGTTCTTGAATCTTTCGAGGATCCATTGCTTGTCCTTGGATATCCATTCCAGGTGTTACCATGTCAGGCCTCTGGTACATGTTTGAAAGCAAAATAGTGGGGCTGATAGAGGGCCTTGTATGCAGCCTTGAACATCGATCCCCAAGCCTGCAGGCTCCAATCCTAAAGTAAAACGGGCAGTTAACTCTGTCTTTTACAGTGCCAAAGATGGAAGCTAGATGCTCTTCCATAGGTCTGTACTATGCAACCTTGCAGACCAGTGCAGATGGTTTAACCTCAGGAGACAAATTAACCAAAGGACTTGTTACTCTTCCTCCCAAAATACAGTTCTTGGCCCAGGTATTGGCGCAAAAACATAGAAGGGCTAAAACCTCGTGGATCTGTGTCATGCAACCATTCCAAGTTGCTGCCATAGCTGCTTTTTGAGGAAAAGGCACAGGTTCGGTGTAAAAAGAAATGGGGTAACTCTCCACGCCTACTTCTTAGTCCAAAAATTTTGAACCCATTCCAAAAAGTAGCTGTCCATTAACTACGGAGGAAACACAAAAATATAGAGAACAGATTAGCTCCCGCTCCATTTGCCTGTGTGGATTCCACGCCATAATTCATATCCCACTGATATCTTGAGGAATTCCCCCCATGCATTGGTTCATTTTTCTGCTTTTACCGCCCACTCAGTTTGATTTTTCTTATTATTAAAAGAAGTTACAACAGCCTCTCTTCCAAGAATACGATGAGAAGAAAAGCTACAAATAAAACTGCTTTAAAACAAAGCAAACATCCAAAAATAAAAATAAAAACTAAATCATAATTTTAATCTATTACAAAATAAAACATGCAGTTTTCTCTATCTCCTCATGCGAGGAATTTACTGCTTTATTCCAACACTTATCCTCAATAAAATAATTAATTAAAATAATAAAACACAATTTAATTTTTTAATTATCATGTAATAAACTACATTATTTAAAAAAAAATAAAACATTTAAATATTTAAATACAATTTAATCTAGCATTTTAATAAAAATATTACCTTTATTTAATTAATTCAATCTCAACGTATGAAATACCAGAAGAAGCCCTTGACCTATCTTTCTCTTCCGACTCCTTAGCCAGAGGAGTACTACATTCAATACTTAGAAGCCTCTAAAGTTGAGATCCTTAGGGACAAGCATTAGTATTAGACCTTTCAAAGGTATTCATTGTTTTCAAAGGGTTTGAAATTTTGATGATTTGTTCAATGTTTGTTTCAATGTTTTAGAACCAAGCAATGTGTTCAATTGACATGTAAAAATGCACAACCTAGGCTGGAGAGATACTACTTGTTGAGTCCCTACTTGGATTACTCCAAACACTAAGACAAAGCAAACAGCTAGAGATTTGGTGACATTGGCTCCCCCTTACATGGCACGAGCACACCAAATATCAAAACCAAAAGATTTAAAGATCTGAAGGATTTTTCTATTTCTACAATGAATATTGGAATGTAGGGTAGCTTCAAAATGACCGTTCTTGCACCAGCAAGTAAAAAAGGTTTTTTGGTCTCTACAACAAGTTGGATCTTAATTTGAAAATTTTGGATAAAACTAGTGCCATACATGTGGCAAGATTAGATCAATTAAGAGGCCCCCTAGTCCCTTCCTAAGAATGGATTTTAACGTATCACACGAATACTAGGGGTGGCACTTGTTGGTATGGGACAACAACACGAGTTGGTTGATGACTTTAGTTACAACTAAATAATTTATATAGCGTACCAAAATGAAAGTACCGCTTGGGTCATTTCCTCTCACAAGTTGGGAGGCAGGCCCTCTAAAGGTAACAATTTGACATGAAAACAAAATGTGCAAAAAAATATCAAGATGTTTTTCGTCACCCAAAATCGCCAAAAGGTGCGAGGGGAGAGGATATATACTTGAATTGCACAAAAAGCGAAAAAGCTACACTTGAGTGTTTCTCATCACCCAAGATTGCACGAGGTGCAAGCGGATAGGATGCTGGAAAAATGAGTAAGTTAACTATATGTTGTCATTGATGTCACCATGTTGGTCGTTTGGTCTAGTACTCTTAAACCGGTGCGTATAACTGACTTATCTTCTCTAGTTGTTGATCTGGTATTTTTGGTGCCCCTCCAATATTCTAAGTCGCATTTTTCCGTAGTTGACAACTTGTGATTATGGTTTTGGGAAATTACTTAAGGATGTTAAAGGCATGCATGATCAGGATATTTTGTGTTCTTGTGCTTGTACAATGAAGTGACATTATTCTAGTTGCATTGAAGACTATTCCTGGCTAACTTGATAAGTTAATTTTGATATGATATGAGAAAGTTATGTGAAATATATTTCTTGATCCGAGCCAACACAATGTATCATGCTAACAGTAAAATTTCATTTTGAAAATATTTTGTGGAGCGAACAGTTGATACATTTTTTAAAAATGAATTGCATCCAATTAGGCCCACCTAATTGGTGCTTGCGATGGAGATCAGATATATATAAGTATATGGAAAACAATTTTTGTGAGTGAGTAGTGAAGAGAAGTAATTTTATGTAGAAAATAGAAAAGAGACAGAAGAAATATTGAGCGAGTAATGAGTGTGAAGGTGTGATAAAGAAGGCAACTTTTTTGAGCATCTCCAGAACTATATCAGCACATGATAGGTGCATCTTTCCAGTTCATTTTTGGACTGTAAAGCATTATTCTATTTTTGTATAATCTTGTGTAGGTAGTGAGCCTCCTTGTTGGATAGTGAGTCCTTTTTGTAGGAAATGAGCCTTTGTACTTGGATAGTGATTCCTTCTTTTGGCAATGAGCCTCTTTTGAAAATACTATATAGTGTGAGTTAACCCTCACCATGGTTTTTCTCTTATTGGGTTTTCCACATAAAAATTTGGTGTTCATTGTGTTGATTTAATTTTTTTTATTTATGTTTCATGCTTATATTTAATAACAAAATAGTGTGGTTGAAGATTTGATAAGTGATAAAGTTTTAAGGTTGAATTTGTGTGACAATTGATTCACCCCCCTCTCAGTTGTCTTGTGCTTGTTTAACAGAGGATATACACTTAAAGTGTGTCAAAAACAAGATTACTCAATCAATCACTTGTCCATTCAATCCTTCAAAGCAAAGTGAATTCATTTTAAGCACCAAACTGAGTGTGAAGTTGTTTTGTTCAATTTTACCCAAGGTAGCAATGTCTAGAAAATTTCTAAGTTCAATTTTAATCAACTTGAAAATATCAAATCAATGATTAATTTTAAACCCAAAATAAAGATATTTGGTCTAAAATGTAGAAAATGAAAGTAGCAAATAGATGCCTTAAGCTATTACAATGAGCATTTAAAAATGGTTTTTTTAATTCCAATACTCAATTTTCCAACTCAAATCTACTTGTTATTTTTTTGGATTTCTCCACCTTGCTACACCATCATATTAATAATTCCCATGTGAGAGAGGCCACCATTGTTTTTGTACACTAACTACAAACATTATAAAGCTATCATGCAAAGTATCTATAAAAAAATAATGGTCAAAGCACTAAAAATTAATCAACATGCGATGCCAAGTGAACATTACATAATGACAATTCCAAAGGAAAATTGCAAGTCAATCACGCCACACTCTCATCACTCTTGCTTGCATGAGTAAAAGCAACAAAATTTTGAAATCCAGGTGCACTGTAAACCAAAGTCCCAATCTCTATGCTAAACTGTAATTCAAATATATTGATGTGGCTGATGGTGCAAGAAAATGACAACAAATTTTAAAACCAAATAAAAAATTGTTTGTAAACAATTAATCCCACCTCAAGAAAGATGTCACTCCAGCAAAGATTTCCACAGTAAGAGTAAAAGTAACTGAGCGCCCAATGCTTGAATTTAATATGAATAGAAAAAAATAATTTACATTCCTATCTAATGCATTAATCGATATTAAATTATGGATTCAAACACCTCACAGTTAATATTCTCATATTTTAATTGAATGATCAATTGGGTTTCTGCCAAAACTATAGCTATGATTAACGAAAATTAAGCCAAAAAAATAAAAAAACCCACCTCAAGAAAGATGTTGCTCCAGAAAAGATTTACACGGTAAGAGTAAAATTAACTAAGCACCCAAAGCTTGAAGTTAATATGAACAGAAACAAAGACTTTACATTCCTATCTAATGCATTAATCAATATTCTCATATTTCAATCTAATGATCAATTGGGTTTCTGCTAAAACTATAGTTGTGATTAATGATGGGCACCAGAATGTGAATGCTTGATCTGCACTTGATCATATATGGACAAATATAGGCATATTAGTCATTTTAAACAAGCCAAATAAAGCATCCCCCATGAAATTGTTGAGAATGCAAAGAAAATGAAAAAATTATCAAACTAATATGAAACAAGAAGCAAATGAACATGAAATCTCATTCTAAACTACTCAAACCATCATCCCATGGGGGGATTGGTGTCACATTGATGTGGAAAGTGACCCTTTTCCCAATCCCTTATGATAATCTCTTAATCCCTTGATGTGAAGATGACTTTGATGCAAAGAGATAGTGAAATCCAAGCTAAAATGACATAAAAGCAAGTGATTGAAGAGTGAAATAAGTAGAGTAACAATGCTTCAAGTTGTGGATCCATTTCAAGTAGAAGAGGCCTCTACTTATAGGAGTGAAGTGTTGAAGAATGGATGAAATTGGTGAATGTGGGACTAATATGGAGGCCAATAGCATTGTAACACTTGTCACAAGGCTATTGAAAGCCACGGGGATGTGTGTGGAGCACATTTGAAAGATGTGAAGAATTTAAGGCATGTAGGTGGATTTGTAAGAGGATGTAAGGGAATTGAATGAATATGGTTGAGATGTAAGAGGGACAAGATGGCATGTAAGAGGCCATTTAAGGAAAAGGTAGCTCTTGTGAGAGCATTTAAAACCTATGTAAGAGGCTTTAAAAGCCTTCTAGAGGGAAATTTATGAATGGGTGATTGAGAGAAACATTCCTAGGAATATGTCATTGTGAGGAAAATAGGCTATTTAGTTAATTAGAAGAAATTATTTTCATATGCAAGTTGGTTAGTTTATCACAGGTTTAGTTGACCAAGATTGAGTCAAAAGCTAGAGAAATGAGTAATGAGGATTAGTAGGAGATTAGAATTAATTAATTCAAAATTAATCAACTTAAGTGGGTTAGGGGATTTTATGACATTTGATTTAAATAATTTGATTTATTTAATCAAATGAGAGGAATTTAGGGTTTTAATTAAATAATTTGATTTATTTAATTAAATGTGGTGAACATTAGTGAGCAAGAAGTGAATTAATTTAATAAATTTAATTACTTGATTAATAGTAGAAATGGATTAATTTAACTAAATAATAAATATTATTTAATTAATTGGTTAGTGCATAAATGATTTAGGAAGAAATGATGTTAATTAATCAAAATTAGATGCATAATGTCAATCAAGACTATTTGAGTGTCTACACTAAGTAACTCTTCCATTTGTCAAAAAACTCCCTAAGTGTGTCCTTTGTCGTCCCTTGTGTGGTTTTCAATGTGTTGGGTGTTGCAAAATCTTTAGAAAAATTAAGTGTGGGGGTTATGTTATTTAAATTCTTAATTTTGTGTAAAGTTATTGGAGTTTTAGGGTTTCCCTTATGAAAGTAATATTTTCATGTTACCCCTAATCTTTAAAGCCCCAACCATTCACTTTAATTTCCTTCTTATATCAAGTTTTTAAATATTTTTTGCTAGAATACCATTCTTTTGTTCCCTACAAACTCAAAAATTTATTTTTTCCTTAAGAATTCATATAGGACTGAAGGTTCAAAATTATCTTTATTTGAGAACCTGATTAAGTCATTCTAAACTCATAACTCCCAAATCAATATTTTCACCAAGTTACTTTATAAGATTCAAACTTTTAGCCTTACCTCAACACAAGAACATATTCCTTGTTATCCCTAAGGCCCAAACTCTATTATTTCCCTCAAATACCTTTTTAGAGTTAGAATTTCATCCATCCCATTACTAAAGTACTTATTACTTAGCATCTATGTTGATGATAAATAACTTCCTGCATGTATCATATCAAAATTGGAGATGTAGGTATCCATTTCACATGGCACTAATTATGTGATACTACCAAACCCCAACTTTCAGTAAGGGTATGAGTTTCAAAAGAACCTTGATTTCCCACATTTCCTTTTTCCTCTTATCCACTTGTTGATGTCATCATTAATATAAATATCTGCTAAGTGTTGAAGGATTGAATTGTGGGGAAGTTAAATGGTTCAAAAAAATTGCAAAACCCTAACAAAGGAAAATTTCAAAGATCAAAATGTCATAAACTTTGTAAATTCACAAAATTTATAAATATCTAACAAGGTTAAAGATATCATGAAATATGTGACAAACTGAAAAAGGAAGTGAAGAAAGTTTAAAAATTAAAATATTTTCAATGTTTGTGATGTTGCAAATTTTGGAATTTTACATCTTGTTCAAAATTATGATGAGGTTTTCTAGGCCATAAAAATTTTGATAGTGAAAATATAGAGAAACAAAGATGAAGAAATGAAAGAAACAAGAAAGAAAAATCATGAAGGTTTCATGTTGCAAGTTTTTTGAGTTCATAAAATTTACAAAGATTTGACATGGTTCTAAAGTAAAAAAAAACTATAAAAAATGAAAAGAAAAAAATATGCAGAGATATGAAGAAAGGATTTCACTCCAAATTTCAGTAGTTCTTGAACCCCCAAACCCCCAATAGATTCTTATTATTGTCAGTTCCCTACTTTCCATTTGTCTCATCCCCCTCTTTTTCTTACCCACTAGGCCTTGATCTCATAGAGGAACCTTGGACTTTGCATCAAGTTCCCCTATGCCAAGTCCTTCATGTGTCCCACTCCCCATGATTTGTGTCTCCCCATTCCAATCCTAGCCTCACCCCCATAACCCAATATCCATGTCCTATTAGACCTTGAGCTTCTAGATGCACCTTTCACCCTCAAAACCATTCCTTATTACATAATCCATGATGCATCCTAAGACTAAATCCCTACTCCATTTTGGCTACCAACCTTCTCTCTTTATTTCACTCCATTTCAAGTTCTCAATACATTCCTAGACATAGACTCCAACCAAATGTTACAATTTTTTTTTTCACACCAAGGTATGTCACACTTAAAAATACATTTAGACATGTGTTCACCTACTTCGATGGTTCACCCACACTCCCTTGATTAAAAATTTGACCTTGTAACTATCATACTGAATCTTTATCTCCCAAAAAATAGTTGTTTGATCTAAATTCATGGATTTTCTTACACTATCAATCGTGGATAAGAAAACTATGACCCATGCCTTTTACTATAAAATTTTAAGTTTTGAAGTCCCAATGGCCCTCAAGCCATCTTCTAGCTATTGATCAACTAGATTTTATTGCAAGTATGAGTAGTTGGTGTTCTCATTGATGTCAATAGGCTTATTTCTGTGTTGTCATTGATGTCTATTGGTGATGGTTGAGAAGTTGTGATGATGCTTTGATTAGTTTCATTGTGTTGTCATTAATAAGTGCTACTAATGTCAACCTCTAGTGTTGCTTTGACAAGCTTTTGTTTATGGATGTATAGCTATGTTAAATTTGGTCTGATGGTGAAGAGGAAGTACTAAAGATAATGAGAATGTGTTTATGATGCTTGGTTTCTAAGTGCTTTTGAGAAATTTTGAATAAAAGAGGAAACAATGTGTTGCAAAAGTGTTTTGGCATACAGAGTGGTGTTCTAGTTTTTCTTTGCATTTATTTTTTGTTGAAGATCTACTTGTGCATATTGGATATGTTCATAAAAGGTGTTCATAGATGTTACATCCAAAAAAAAATTGGTTTGGATCGTTGTACAGAGAAAAAAATTTCAACAGTATGTGAACTATGTTGTAGTGTTATGTGGCAGAAATAGTTTTGCTCTACATTTCTCTACAGATTGGCTTATGGTCTTTCGATTATGGAAGTGTGTTGATAAGGTTCATATCTACCCTCAATTGAAGTTGTTCATAGTTTGGTGCTCTACAAGGTGATTTCTTGAGTTATAGTGTGTGGAAGATTATCTAGGTGAATAGGATGAGTTTGTTCTTCAAGTGAATTTTTTTGTGAAGGAATTTGTTTGATTTCATGGTGTTTGTGGAATATTCAAGATTATGTTCAAGTTTTTTGTATGTTCCATGAGTTTTCTTTGGATTTGAGGAAGCATGTACTTAAATGTTAATAGTGTTTACACAAGTTTGATCAACCTTGGGTGTTTACACTAATTGTGGAATTTCTTCGATGATTATGGAAGCATGGCATGGTGTGTATGAGTGTATTTAGGTCTGAGTTAAGGTGTGATGTGGTCCACCTTCATTCCTTCCACTTTGGGAATGTTTTTCTTTCAACGTAATTTGAATTTGCATGGTTGAGGTGCATAGCCGATCTTGGAGAATGTTTTCAAGGTTGAAGAAGGTATAAATAAGTGGTGTGTTGATGGAGGATGATGGTTTAGAGTGTGTGATGTGAATTTCAGAGTTTTGATGTGAAAATTCGTCAAGTGCAATGTGAGCTTCAATGAGTTAGACTACTAGAAGAAGTGAGCAGAAAGTGTCTACAATTTTCAAAAAGACTACAAAAGTGTTGGTAATGTTGTGGTGGAATTTTTTTTGTATTGAGATATATTTCTCATTGTAACATTCTTCTTTCTTCTTTTCTATAATCTAGTAGTGAGCCACTAGTAGTGAGCTCTTCTTTCTTTTGGTTAGTGAGCCCTTCGATAATAAGCCTATTGTATACGGTGTTGAAATTACTTTATATTGTGATCCAATCCTCACTGTGGTTTATCCCTTCTTGGGTTTTATATGTAAATCTAGTGTTATATTATGCATGGTGTTAATGTGTTTTAGTTTTTGTTATTTTTGTTCATTATTAATTAATTTAATAGATTAAGGGTTAATTAAGTTGATGTGGATCTAAATTTTTATGAAGGTTTTGAGGTTTTAATGTAAAACCGATTCACCCCCATCTCATTTGTCTTATGCATTCAACAACTAGTATCAGAGAAAGGTTCCTTGGAAGAAAGCTTAACAGCTTGAGGTAGATCTAGTATGGTGCACAAGAGGGATGCTCCTTTGTTTGATGGATCAGACTATGGATTCTGGAAGACAAGGATGGAAGGTTTCCTGGTATCTGTTGGATTTAGAGTTTGGAAGCCTATTGAGACTGGATATACTATTCCTACTGCTGGTCCAAGTACTAATGATTAGAATGGCCTATGAGAACAATGGTAAAGCAAGGTATGCTCTTTTAAGTGGTCTTTCTAACACTAAACTTGTGAAAGTTATGAGTTTTAAATCTGCTAGAGATATCTGGATAAATTTGGAAAGTATTTATGAAGGAGATGATAAGGTCAAGAAAGCTAAGATGTAGAATCTAAAGATCACATTTGAGAACCTGTAGATGTCTGAAGATGAAAAAATTACTAGCTACATGTAGAAGGTGGACAAAGTTGTAAATCCCATTAGAGGTTTTGGTGGAAAACTTGAAGAAGAAGAAGAAGAAGTGGTAAAGAAGGTACTGTGAACTCTTCCTAAATATTATAGTCATAAAGTTTATGCTATAGAGGAAGTTCAAGATTTAAGAAAATATTTTAGAGATGAGTTGTATGGTGCTTTATCTACTTTTGAAATGAGAGAATTTGGTCCAAGTAATGTAAAAGTTGAGACTACTTTTAAGGATGGCAAATCAAAAAATATTGAAGAATCATATCAAGAGGGTCTTGATGATGTAGAAGTAAATTTTTTGAGGAGAATGGAAAGGGGTACTAGTAAATACAAAGGTAAGTTAACTTTCAAATGTTTCAATTGTGATAAGATAGGTCACTATGCTTCAAGATGTCCAAACAAAGATTTAAATGACAAAAATAAGGAAAATAAAGGTAAAGAAATTAAGAAAATATATTATGTACAGAAGATTCTAGTATATCTGATGATGAATCTGACTATGGGGATGATGAGGATAGTGAATGATTGTTCACAGCTCTGAAAGTTGAATCTAATTCTGCTAACTCTGAGAGATGTGTGAAGGAAAGTGCTCTAGAAGTAGGTCACAATACTATGGTGGTTGCTCTTCATGCTAGAAAGGAGAACTACTAGGTTATTGATAGTGGATGCATAAATCATATGACCGGTGACAAAAATAAGTTTGTTAAACTTGAGAAATATGGAGGTATAGTAAATTTTGGTGATGATATATCTACTAAGATATGTGGAAAAGGTTCAATCAATTTTGATAGAATGAATAATACAGATGATGTTCTTTATGTTAAGGGTTTGAGACATAACCTCTTAAGTGTTGTACAAATGTGTAGCAAAGGATATAATCTTATGTTTTAGGATGATGGATGTGAGATCAAAAAAGGCTTTGGAACTGTGGTTGTTGCTAGAAGGACGGATGGAAATGTTTATCAGCTTAAAGGTGTTGATGGTCATTTCCTTATGAATCATATTAATGAAAGTTGAATATGGCATAGAAGGATGTGTCACATAAATTTTGATAACCTAGTGAGGATCAATTTAGTTCAAGTTGTGAGAGATCTGCCAAAGATTACAAAGCCCATCAATGTTTTCCACAAGGAATTTCAAATTGGGAAGCAAGCAAGAAGACCAATCAACTACCAAACTATTGGAACGAATACATATAGATCTTTTTGGTCCTACTAGAGTAAGAATTTTTCAAGGTGATAGGTATTTCATGCTATTTATTGATGATTATTCTAGAATGGCATGGGTTACTTTTCTCAAAGAAAAATTAGAATTTCTAGATAAGTTAAAAGCATTCAAAGTAATGGTTGAGAATGAAATAGATATAAGAATCAAGTGTTTGAGGTCTGATAGAGGTGGAGAGTTCACCTCTAATTAGTTTAATAGTTTTTGTGAGAATCATAGGATAAAAAGGCATTTATATATCCCTAGGACTCCTCAGCAAAATGGAGTGGTTGAAAGAAAGAATAGGACTATTCATAAAGCTGCAAGAACAATGATGAAAGAAGGAAACCTATCGGAAGTCTACTAGAGAGAAGCAACTCATACTACTATCTACATACTTAATAGGATTCAAGCAAGAGAAAATAGTGCAAATAATCCCTATGAGTTGTGATATGGAAGGATTCCTACTATCAAATACTTCAGAGTGTTTGGAAGCAAATGCTATATCAATAGAGATGAAAACTTAGGAAAGTTTGATACAAGATTTTATGAAGGTGTCTTCCTTGGATATTCTATTGAACACTTAAAATGATGAGAAGGGGGTGAATCAGTATTCCTTTAAACCATGAAAACATTTAAACATCCAACCCACTTAGCAGATTCAATTGCAGTAAATAAAATAAAGAATGAAACATTTAACAACATCACATAGCGCATGAACACTAGGATTTTTACATGGAAAACCCAAAATAGGAAAAACCACAATGAGGATTAGCTCACAATATATTATAACTAGTTATAGAAGTGCTCACTACAGGTGAACTCACTACCCACTTAGAAAAAGAGAGATAGAAGATATTTTGTGGCTCACATCGTACATTAAACTATTACAATTACATCTGTCATATGCATGAATTACAGTTCCAATGAAGCTCAATAAATTGACTTTACACAATTCATCTATTTCTGATCTAACACTTTGATTTCCTCTGCATTTGCATCACTCTAATATTCTACTCAACATTCACAACTTAAATTCGCAATGCTATGATAGTATTCACTCAATTCGCATCACATACATGTCTCTCATTCACCAAAACACCTAAAGGATCTAGCATATATATCTACTTCAAGCATAACATCAATTAGGTTGGCCTAATTAGATGTAACATACAAAATAGACAATATATTACTTGTCGGCTCAAATCCTTCCACACGCGCCTCACACCAAGATTCAATCCTAAAAAAAAATTGAATGAGTTGACATGGACCTATAATAGCTCCCACATAACTCTGCAATACTTATTTAACCTTCACATATCTTCACACCTATTAGGTTGGCACTATAGAAGACCTAATACTAAAATTCTTCAACTGTATACCCTTATTTGGGCATGCATACCTCAAAATTCTATGCCATCTAGAATTCACACTCTATTGGCATCTGTCAACATCTCCTTAAATATGCAAAACCAAAATCCTATATGCACAAAAGTGTGAACTCTCCTACTCATATGCACTATACGTGAAATGACTGTAATTGTCAAGCCGAACTGTCATTCATATTTTTCAAACCAAAAGCCAAAAAAAGATCCAACAAAAACACACTATAATCATAGAGTGAAATTTTAATTCGTAGAATAGTGTGGACCCAAAAATTGGATGATCTGTACCTAGAAACATTGGTAAAAACACTTAGTCATTTTTCATCATAGATTTGTTCACTAGATCAAACCTTATTACAAAATTGTCTTCCACAAACATCAAGGTACAAGCCTTTTAACATGTTTTGGGATGTTTGAGCCAACCAAAATGATCTACACCATGATCTCCATATCAAGATACATTGTTGACATCAAATACAACACTGCAACACATAATAGTATGTCGTTTGCTTATCCTACATGCTCATGTTTCCAACAACGGCATCAATGAAAAGCTGCTCATTATTCCAAAAATATCCCCCTTTCTCATTGATGGCAACATGCCAAAATATCTCCAAAACATTCTCCCCCTTTGACATCAAGGGAAAAGGGTGCCTATAATATTTTTTCTTACATATACCAGATTTTTCCCTGAGAAATATATGCATATGTAAAAACTGAAAGATTGAATTGACTTCCCCGAAGTCATGTATGAGAAAAAAAGCCAAAAACTTATACTAGAAAATACTATATATGCTCTACATATGTATAAAGAATCTAAAACTAAAAAACCATAAATGCATAAAGAATCAGAATTGTTGTCAACTGGAAGAGGTTGACTTTTGTAGCTTCTATGCATGGGTCTACCACACCTATTTACCTTCTTCCCATGTCTTATTGGCTACCCCAAGAAATCTGCATTGTGTTTCAAACTCCATTAATATATCTTCTCCTTCTTTCAGAGTACTAAGTACAGGATTCATCTGTGTAGCTTTGGAAGCACTCAAAAGGGCACTTGAAACAAATATGAATTTTGAATTCACCAAGTCCCTTATCTCTCCAAACTAAAAAATTATATGCTCCTTTTGGGCATGTAGTTGAAATAATTTCTTATGCAAATCCTCTATAACATTCCTTATATCTCTAGCTATGTCAAGTGTTGGATCACAGGCATTGGAGACATTGTTGATCTGGGACTCAATAGAGTCCATTTCCTTTTCAATACTTTGTGTGGCTCTAGCCCACTTCATACCATATTGTAATAAAGCCTTTTCCTCATCCACACATACTTGTGCATCCTTCAGATTCTCTAAAAAATGTTTTGTGTACAAGAGCACACTTCTCAGTGATTTCCAACATCTTTTTATCATTTATCTTCTTTTCCACTTCTTTCTCCATGTCACCTCTAAAACCAAAGGCATACTCTTTAAAAGAATCAATTAATAGTTTTAAATTTCCATACCAGAAAGTGATGTGTCAATGTTCACACTAGGTATAGCCTCTTGCAATTCCTTTACTGCTTCTTCCATCAACTCTCAACTCTTTTGATGTGTTTCTATGATCTCCTTTTGGGTAGATGCATGGAATACATCTCCCAATTGTAGCTTGTGGAGGGGGGAAATCTTGTACAGATCTACATTTCCTTGTTGCGTAGGTAGTTGTAGCAAATGTGACCATACAATAGGCTGGAAATTGAGTTGCATACTTAGTATATTATTCAAGGAATCTTCGAAGGAGCCAGAGGATCAACTAGAAGTATTTGTAATATCCATATCTTTCTCTTTCAATTCATTTTCCTTAATATTTTCAAAGCTTACTTGAGTCTCTTTTTATGTTTTTGCATCTCCAGATGCATCCTCATTCTTATCTTCATCTTCCTTCTCATTATTTTCTTGTTCTTCTTCCTTCTTTGCATCAACATTATCTTCAACAGAACTATCTGTGCTATCCAAATGCGATGTCTCTAGTTTCTTTGAGTATTTTTAACATTTTCTTCAAGTACCAAAGGAGGAGAGGCATCCCCCTTTGTTACATCTTCCTCATCATTATTCTTTTCTTCATCTTCTTTTGTCAATTCTTCCACATTCGGAAGAACATTGTCATGTGTGTACCCTTCTTCTATTATATTCTCATGTTGAGCATCAGTGTCCTATTCTTCTTCTCCTATAGTGACTTCTGAAGTAGTTTCCTCTAAAGTCATATATATTTTTGTGGAATGTCTGATATTTTATCAACTGTCTCCTTTTGAAGTCTTTCAAACTCATTCTTATCTCTACCCATAACGGTAGTTACCCTTTGATTCATTTTGAATTCTATCTTGTATAACTCATCCAATGTGGCTTTTTTTCCTTATACATAGGAGCACCAATCTTCTCTAAAGCATATTCTTTTATCTTTCCTTCTTCTTTAATTGATTATTGTCTTCTCTTTACCAAAACATTCCATAGCTCCATAGGAATTTTATTCTCAGTATTTTTCATATCAACCTCTAAAACAATAATGGACTTAATGATTTCCTCAACAATGGTGGTCTTATCCACCTCATCTACTTCATTATACAAATCTATAGTTTCTACAAGCATATCATGTTGAATCATTCCATTAACAAGTGCACTTACCTTCAAGGGATTGTGAGCTCTTACCAAAGGTGTTTTCTTTTTCTTCTTTATTTCATCTAGAGTCTTCTTTGTTTCTACTTTTTTCTTCTTTTCTGAAGACCCTTTCTTGGTAGCTTCTCCCTTCTTTCCTTGCATGTAGATCAAAAATTCTTTCTTCTCTTTCTCAGTTTCTTTTTCCTCAAATGTATCCATTATATCCACTTTCTCCCTTTTAGAACCTACTTCACCCTATGAAGCTTCTTCTTTCTTCTTTCGTACCAACTGGGGTCCTTCTTCCTCTTCTTCTTCTTCTTCTTCTTCTTCTTCTACATTTACACTTACATTATTATCTCTTACTGATTTTTTCTTTGGTCTCTTCTTTGTAGGGCCTACAAGTGGTGTTACTATAACAGTCTTTTTATTTTCAAGCCTTGTAGTTTTCACAACCGGAGAGGGTTTCTCCTTTACCAAAGTACTATCAATAGTTTTACTCTTCTCACCAGCAAAGTGAAAAGATTTCTCCATTAATTTCTTTCATCATATATCTCCTAGCTTACTATGATCATATTCCTCCATCTTTCCATGAATGTAAACCCTTATATCTTCTATTGGAAAAACCCTATGTGGAACATGCAAAAAAGCACCTAACGAGTCATCTTATATGGATTTAGCAAGGTATTTCTTGAATTTGGGTTGTGGCTTCTCAGTAACTTCAATAACCCTCAATGTAGCCATTGCAAAATGAAGTCAAATTGCTTTCAAACAAAGTTCAACGTGAAGCTAGGGCAAACATGGATTGTAAAAAGGAGGAGGAAATCATAGTGGGACAAGAGGTTATTGCTCCAAGATAAAAAAAAAATGGCCATGGAAGACCAATGAAGTACAGTATCACCCCCTATGGACTAAAAAGCTTATTATTTCCAAAAACAAGAGAAGGAAAACAAGCAATGTTATTCAATCCCCAGTTGCATAAAAACTGGAGGTGGAGGAAAAACTCTCAAAATGCTTTGAGCAATTCAAAAGCGAGCTAGAAGACTCCCCCATGATGATTGATAATGAAGTGTAAATGTATCTCATGGAATGTCAAGGTACTGGATTCCCTCGACAGAAAATACACTCTAAGAAGGTTCCTAAACCTAGAAAAAGAAAAAGACTTTGTATTGCTCCAAGAGACTAAGGCCACCGAGTTCACCCTGGAAACAAATTTAAATTTTTCTTGGAATGATTCAAATTTTCTTACCACCTCTCATGAGAAAGTTCAGGGGGTAGCCATTTTGGTTTCCAATTATTGGGATCAATGGGTCACTAG
Organism: Sequoia sempervirens; assembly: GCA_007258455.2. Lineage (NCBI taxonomy): Eukaryota > Viridiplantae > Streptophyta > Pinopsida > Cupressales > Cupressaceae > Sequoia > Sequoia sempervirens. The sequence goes on from VDFB02167081.1 coordinate 35,752, forward strand.
ACATGGGTCCTCCCCTTGCAACAGGATGGTCTGGGTCACCTTCAACAAGGAAGGTGAGGCCTTTCAGATTTGCTTGGTCTATGCCTCCAATGACTATAGAGAAAGGATCAACCTATGGCAATGGATGTCCAACCTACAAGAGATCCCCTGGATTATGGGGGGAGACTTCAATATGATCGAATAGATAGAGGACAAAAGGGGTGGAACAAACCTATCTTGGAAGGGAATGAAAAGCATTTCTAGCTAAGGGTTAAAAATAAACTTGGACGGCTTGATCCTTTGGAAGGAAACAAAAAGGACTCTAAAGGAATCTGGCTTGCATGGTGCAATGGTCAGAAAGGAAACAACAAAATTTATTGCAGACTAGATAGAATTTATGCCAATAAGAACTTTTCCTTCAGAATGAACAATGAAGGTGTATTGATACAGGTTTTCCCATACACCCTCTTAGATCATCATCCAATAAATAGCAACTTAATTTCTTCCAATACAGTGCCAAAAAGAACAAAGAGGAAAGATGGCTTCATTCTTAATTCTAGTCTACTATCTAATTCTGATTGTCAAGATTCCATCACCTCTCTCAGAGAGATAAATAAGTGGATGTTAAAGAATTTCTCCCATATAGAAAGATGGAACAAGAATGTGAAGGGGCAGAAAATCCTCTTCTAGACTATTGGCAAGAAAAGGGCCCTGGATAGGAAAAAAGAGGAAAATGAACTCTGCAACTATGTGTTTGAGGCTGAATCAAAACTTCAAGAAATCTCAGAGGACATCTTGCTCTAGGGAAAAATGAACCAGGCCAAGAAAAAACTAAGAAAGCCCCAAACACATAAAATTCAAGAGAATAAAATAAGAGCTAAACTCAACTAGATCAAGTGTGGAGATAAAGGCTCCAAGTTCTTCAACTATCTAAGGGAGAAGAACTTAAAAGAATAGATAGGACAAATATGGGATGGTTCACAAATGCTTTCCTCGCAAGAGGATATCCTAGGGAAATTTCAGGCCTAATTCAAAGATCTCTTCACATCGGAAGATGGAGGGGAGTCTAATTTAAAGGAAAGAGAAATCATAAAGAATTTCATTCCAAAAAAGATTGCAGGAGAAAACCTTGTTATGCTTGATGCATAAATATCCAAGGAAGAGATTAGAAGGGAAGTGAGGTCAATGAATAATGATAAGTCTCCAGGTAGCGATGGGCTGCTAGTAGAGTTTTACAAAGCATTTGAAGAGTGGATTTGTGAGGATTTGTTATGGGTGTACAAAGTGGCCCTTGACAAGGGGGCCCTAGGAAAAGAGATAAATAGAGGGGTAATTAAGTTGATCCCAAAAGGTGGAGACAAGTCTCTAGTCAAAAATTAGAGACCAATTACTTTATTGAACATCTCCTATAAGATCTTAGCCAAGGCGGTTTCCCTAAGGTTGGTTAGTATTTTACCAAAACTTATAACCAACATGCAAACTGGGTTCATTAAAGGAAGGTATATCCTTGAAAATTTGATTACGAATTGGGAAGCTCTTGAATGGGCCAGACAATCTAGTCAAGATGCAGCTATGCTTTTACTTGATTTTGAAAAAGCTATGACCACGTGGAGTGGAACTTCCTAAGGACTACCCTCCAAGATTTTGGTTTTCTAGGAAATTTCTACAACATGATTGACACCCTTCTAAAAGATTCCATAACACAAGTTGAGGTCAATGGAAATCTTTCTAAGGAGATAAATATGGAAAGGTCAATCAAAAAAGGTTGTCTCTTAGCCCCTGCCCTCTTTGTTATTTCCTTTGATGCTCTTTTCTCCCTATTAAATTAAAAATCCTTCTCTCCCACCATAAAAGGTATCAAGCTCCCTGACCAAAGAAAATTAAAAAATGTTTGATTTGTAGATGACGCCTCATTTTTTATTGAGATGGAGCAAAGAAATCTTGATTCATTAATGGAAAAATTGAATCTATATTGCTAGGCCTCAGGGGAAAGGTTTTCTAAGCCCAAGTCCATCTTCCTGGGGTGGAAAGAGAACCCCCCGGATTGGCTGAGGAAATTTGGCTTCCAATGGGGAGGGCCTAATAAGATTTTTAGATATCTGGGGATTCCATTTGATGTCAAACTAGACCTCAAGGAAATGTGGAATTGGGTAAGAGACAAGATTGATAAGAAACTTGGAAATTGGAGAAAACACTACTTATCCATGGTTGGTAGAATATAGGTCTACCAAAAAGTCCTATCTTCATACAGTGTGTACTTCACATCAGTTTGGTTCTTCTACAACTATCAAATCAATGAAATTCAAAAAAGAATAAGGGAGTTTCTTTGGTCTAATGGGAAGTGAAAAAGGAAAAGGAACTCAATAAAATGGGAGTGGTTTTTCCTTGGGAAACTCCAAGGAGGCATTAGTTTAAAGGATCTAAAAATCCAAGGCATTGCTCCAGCCTCTAAGTGGATTCTAAAGTCATTGAGTGGCAATGAACCATGGAATATTCTGGTCAAAAATAATATCCAGGGAGCGGTGCCTAAGCAAGCTAAATCTTGGAAATTGCTACCCCTAAGTGATATCCTCCTCAGCAAATGACCCATGGTTCCAGCAGGATCCCCAGTTTTTAGAAGCACCTGGAAGGCTTGAGAGCTAACCAAACATAAGGCCCATCTAAAAAATTGCAAAATAACTCTTAACAATAATCAATAGTGTCAGCTATTTAGCTCTATATGGTAGAATCTTGAACATCACAATAAGGCACTGGCCCTACTTCAAGGGTGCTCAGCTAAAAATTGGAACAATAAAGGTATTAATACCTTTAAGCACATTCTATTTAACGGTTGCCTAAAGTTCTAGAGCTCTTTGTGTGTTGAATTCAACCTCCCTACTTCCAATCTTA
>VDFB02167082.1:0-10752 GCA_007258455.2 Sequoia sempervirens
AGTGTCAATGCACCTACTAGAGATGATCAGCAAGAGGATGATGAGACTGCTACTAACACTCACTTTCAGCATGAGTTAGAGACGGCTTTAGAGGATGATGCAGTTTCAGAAGACACTCAGCCATTGGAGGCCAATGAGCCTCGCCAGAATGAAATTGAAGTAGAACAAGTCCGTGAGGTAGAATCAAGAGAGGAGCAGCCATTTGTTATACAACAGGTGGTACCTGATTGGCTCAGAGATAGAATGAGAAGGAGCCCCAGTGAAGAGGCTGATCCAGCAGTTGAAATGGAAGAATTTTTTAGTAGGATCAGTGCACCTCCACCGAAGAAGAGAGCCAGAAAATTTTCGAAGATCTCAACTTTGTGTAAGTTGTTCAACGTGAGGCAGAGCAAAGTTTGGTTGAAGCTTTCTGAAATTCATCCCACTTCCCGTCCTTACATAGACCATAAATTTTCTAATCCCTGCAGCCATTCAATTCAGTTTATTTCTGGTTAATTTTAGGAAAACGTACCTTATTGCTCAATCATCCGCATTGCATAAATTCCCTTCCAATCATCCATCTATTGTCAACTACAAGCCTGATGAACAATTGTGTAAGTCCCCTCGTGTAAACAGCAATTCACAACGAACCGACTGAGGGTATTCCAAAGCATTTCGGAACCTTGGAGTTGAACGTGCGATCTTTCTTGCAATCTTAGCACACGGAATACTTTGATCAAGAGAGAATGGAGTAGCCTTCGGATTACTTTGTTTTGCTGATTGGTGCAGTCACAAAAGTCACATCAACAAGTGGCTACTACGAAGGGGACATTACAGTCAAGTAGGGTACTCCTCATGTGATAAAATCTAATATCCAAGGCTGAAGTAATCCTTGTATTACTAAAAAAGCTTATAATGTGCATCTAACATTGTGGCTTGGGGGTGACCTCATGTAAGGATCTATGTCAACATAGATCCACTCCTTAGGTTTATGACTAAACCATGGTTCCTTTGTTCTAACATGCAAATCAAGATCAACAAGTTTGTATAAGCCTTTGTACACACCACCTAGCCTAATGCCTTGAGCAATTACTTTATCCTTTTTTGCATCAAAAACAATGCACTCTACCCCACATAAGTGAACTAGAATGTTAGGATTTTCTATAATTTGGCTAATAAAGAGTAGATTTTGGTTCAAACTAGAACATGTCTAACATTTTGTACTAGAATTTTGAGACCATTATTAAATGTAATTTAGATCACCTACCTTTTAACTATGTGTGACTTATTGTCTCCAAGCAAAATACAAGCCCTATGATTATCCTCAATAGTAAACCTGACATACTAGTCCTTTTGACACATGAAGTGTTTGGATACACCTAAACCAAACAATTAGCAACTGCTTTTAGAATTGTCTAAAGAAAGCATCAATGCAAACTTCTAACATGATCTTCCCCAACAATAGCTACTACATTAACTTCATCTTGTGGCTTGTGGGATAGATCATAGTATCTTTTCTTACAATGATTCTTAAAAAGCCAAAATTGATGGCAATTGAAGCAATATACTTTTCTATATGTTGCGAAGTGGAAGAACTATGGTTTGTACCCTCAAACCACACAACAAGTGCACTTTCTAAACTCGTAGAAGAAAAAACATCAATTTTTCTTGTCATCCACAAAAGTTTCAAAGGAGGGAGGCAATTTGTTGATGATTACAGCAACCATATCTTCTTCATCCACTAGTTTCTTAACCACAATGAGTTGATTCTAAAATCTTTGAGTTTTAGAAGATGTTCTAACAAAGACCCACCCTCATACAATTTAGTTGAAAATAACAAATCTTTTAAATATAAGACCCTTCTTTTCATGCAGACTTGATATTTATTTCTCAAATTATACTATAATGTATATGCAAATATAGAATTTCAAACTACGGGGATTAAATTGTTAGATACTGACAACTGAAGCATTAACAAGACTTCCCTATGATGCCTATCATGGTCACCTAACTTATTGATAGCCCTAGTTCCTGTGCCTAAAAGTATTCTATCACATTCCAATATTCAACAATAATGAGCATCTTAGGACTATGTATTATAAATTTTACTTGTCAACTTATATGCCTCCAACAACTCTAAGTTTTGAATATTTGTCATTTACCTAGCCACCCCTAAAAATAAACTTCTCAAAAAAAATTGAAACCCTCTGAAAAACATTTGAAAACCCTTATTTAAATTTCCAAACTAAAGGGCAAATTGAATGCAAACTTCACAAGGAATTTTAAGATGGAAATATAGGAAAATAATGCCCTAGTAGTGGAAAAATTGTGCAACAAAAAAAGAACACTAGTCACTTCTACAAGTTGTGACCACTACAAATGCCCTGCTTTTTCATACGTCTATGATTGTAGACTTCCTACTCAAACATTTGCTACTAATAACTACCCTTTCTACCTGCACACACACTAATCAAACAAATACAAACAAGTATGGTAGAGAAAACACAAACACAAATCAAACAAATCCAAAATTGCAATAGAAAACATAAAAATGAAAAAATATAACCTAATAATTCAAATCAAAGAGGCTAAGAAAGATTAAAGAAAAGAAATTTAGGCTACAAATGATAGAAAGGGAGAGATATGTCATATTTTTTTAGTATATCCATAAAATAGGGTGAAAACTATCTTCAATGGAAGCACTAATCATCTAGAAAACTACAAATCCTTAGACAAGTTGTAACGAAAGAGACAAATAGAGTGATGAAATTGAAAAATAAAGGGATGAATGGAAAGACATTAAGTTTATACCTTTCGCCAATTGATGTCAAAATAAATATGCTTTCCATACCATGTGTCTTGCAATTCGAAGCAAATGGGGTCATGTAATCTTCAGCTTTTGATGGTGTCGTATAATGTGGCTATACAATGGCCTCATATATTGTTGTAGGATGTAGATTGGTAGACATACGATGCATATTGAGGGAAAAGCCAGCCATATGACATAATTCTTTTATTACCATGCAAATGAGTTCTTTTCTCACCATACAATATGGTCGGACCTTTTAATGTAATCGGGCTTTATAGTTGGGCTTTTAAATGTACTCAAAGGAATAGTGTTAGTAATTTTGCATTTTTTTGCAAAGTTGGATACTTGTACTACAACTGTCATCTTTTGCAAACCATGGACTATGTTTGGCACACATAAACTCTCCAACTTTTCTAAATCATCTTTCATCAATCGCTCTTCACTTAGTGTTGTGGTTTCAAGAAAATTACAAGCTGACAGAAATACCTGCTAGTCCTCCATTTTCTAGTAAAATAGGTTGTGGAGAGAGTTTGTTTCATCTTCCGAGCATGACTATAATTCTAGAACCCCTTCGTCATTCGGTTCTATCAAACCTTGATCATGCTTCTTTATCCATTCTTCATCAGATTCATAATTTGATGAATTGGAGGAAGCTTCTTCCTCACTTATAGCTTGGTTCTTTAAATCAATTACATATTTTTGACCCCTATTTTCAATGGAGATTGTATTCTTTTTCCAGTTGTGATTGGCTTTGGCTGCTACCAGCCAACCACAACCTAACAATGCGTCGTACACTTTCTTCCTTAATGAAATGACCACAAAGTTCAACAAAAATTCTTGAGTTCCAATAATTACCTTTTATCCCATTAAAACTCCAAGTACCTTAATAGCTTGTTGATCTACACCCACCAATTGAAAAGTTGGCAGCCAAATGGTCAACTTGGACAAAATTCTCCAAGTGTCTTCTAAAAGAAAATTCACAAGAGACCTGCCATCATTAATTGTATTGGTGAGATTCCTTCCAAGGATCTCCATATTCACCACCACTTGTTTCTTTGTTGTGTTAAGTGTCAGTAACATTGGCTCAATCACTTGGTTGCCTGATAGCGGAGGTTCAGTTACTAGATCTTCATTCTCACAAGATTCTAATTGGATTGTAGCATGCACCATCTCATTCTCCCCTGATAAAATAGCATTTCAAAGTTCATGAATACTTTGTAATAAATCCACTATTTTAAATAGTACATTAGCTTGAAGTACTTGTCGTGCAATATTTTTCTCGGATTGTAATTGATTTGTTACCATACTTGCATTTGCATTTGAGTGGCGTCATTTTTTATCCATAACACCTTCCACTTCAGCCCTTGCTTCATGAAGCCTTTCTTTTTCTATATGTGGGTCCGAGTACATAGCCTTCTTTGCTTGGGCACAATTAATGGCAAATACTTCACTATGCCTTACATCAATCATGTTGATGCTAGCCTTTTGCTTCAGGAATCCAGTGTCTTCGTGGTTTCCAGGTCTACATCATTTGCATAATAATTGCACTTTGTCTTGCTTTTTTTGGTAGCCTCTTGCAAAGTGTCCCCATTCGCTACATTGTCAACATTGTATGATAGGGCATTCTTTGGGGTCATATTGTGTTTGGCTTCATCCTCCTCTTTGATTTCAATAACCGCCTCGAGATGCATAATGTGGCTTTGATGGAGTGGACTCCTCTCCCTACGTAAAGAGTAGTTGTGTGCTCCTGGTCTTCAAATTGTATGAGCACTCCTTTATTGAATGACCCATAACCTGGAAAATCTCACAAAACATCTTTTTAGGACAATTACCTTTTGTGTACCCCTCAATTTTGCACTCAGTACACCATAGTTTGTTAGTCTCTTTGTTGGCTTCTTTCCCCACCAATTTTTTCATCATTCGGAGCATGTCCCTCTGAAGTGCTTGTACCGTTCCTAATACATCGTCACCATTGTCATCCGAACTTCCATCTTCCTCTATTTTTCTTTTACTATGCAAGGATATTTTATCTTCACTTTCTATATCCATCACTCAATTGTAAGCGTTAACATAGGAGGGGTTACTAATTTCACTTTTTTCCTTAATGAAGGGATTAACCCTCAATAAACCACCTCTTCTTCAATCCATCTACCAGGTGGTTTTCCAACTTCACCAACAATTCTTTGAGCCTATGATTGTAATCTCGTACGTTTTCATTCTTTCCTTGTTTGGTATTGTAGATATCTGCTACAATTTCATTATCGTCTCTTAGTAGTTTGAATTCCTCTTGGAATGCTTTTTTAATGCATCCCATGTATCTTTGTGTGCTATATCTAATTTTGTATACCCATCTATGGCTATGCCTCTGAGAGTTGCTGAAAATGCCCTCAATGAATAAGTCCTATCATCCTAGCCATTTGCTACTCAGATTGTCTCACATGTCGTGTGATGCCTCACAGGATCCTCTGACCCATTCCCTGTGAATTTTGGAAGTTTCTGCCTTTCTACATTTGGACTTGTTGGGGGAGTCACCATCTTGCTTCCTGGTTGCACACTTTGTGATAATCTAATTGGAGAGTCTTGATTTGTACATTTTGATACTTTCCCTACATGCATAGACACATCAAAATCCTTCACTCGTCCCTCTTCAGTGTTTCACTCTCGGGTTTCCATTTGGGTCATCTCTATGCTCCCTTCGTCCTACTATTATCAGCTTCGATCTTCCACTATTCAATTCCTCCGGAAGTATCAAGTGTTCAATCTAGTATATGGTGTTTTCGTACATCTTTCTCAAACCGTCAATAGGTTCTCCCTCACCTTCCCCTTTGGCCAGCTTTGATGGTACAAATGGTTCTCTAACGGCAAGGTCAGTAGGTTCTCCCTTGCCTTCCCCTTCGTTTGATGTTGATGGTACTGACGGTTCTCCCATTTGGTCAGCGAGGTTGATGTACGCTTCGTCGAAGAGTGGTAGATGTTCTATTTCTTCCCACTCAGCCTTCATTTACTCACCCTTCATGTGTTCTCCTATTGTAAAAGTTTTTTTTTTCTTCCCAACTACAGCTTCTGCTTTTACTCTTGGGTGGACTTGGGCTTTTGGTCAAAAACCCTTCGCCTTCTTCAACTTCACCCTTCAATCGTCTCCTTCATTCTCTTTGTTTGTTGAGCCTTAAAGATCACCTAATCTCTTGATCTTGACCACGTTGTAGTCTCTTCCCACCTTTATTGGGGTCTAAGGGCATGAATCTCTCAAATCTAACTCGATTTCTTTAAGGCAACGTCACCAAATGTTTACTACTCTATCTAATAAATTAAATGCATAAATTAATAATAGAGATGACAATGCATAACAGATACATGCATAAAATATATCTTTACTCACACATGAAATTATTACAGAAGAAGACCAAAGATGGTCAGCCAAGGATCAAATTCGATCCAACTAGATCATCCTACTCTCCTTGACGATACACAATGTATTTAAAGGACTCGACAATTGCGAAGAAGAATACAATTGTCAACCAACCAACACTTATAACTACCCGAAGCCAACAACAATTAATACATTTTCAGATAACCAATATTATTGAAGCATAATAATCGACATTGTACACCGACTACAAAGCTTGGATGATAAGGCTTAGGTACCAATAAATAGAGGGATGCCGAAGCCTTGAAATTTTCAAAATGAAGTAAAAGGGACATTGGAGTAAGATAAAAAATCATACATATAATCAACTAACATGAAACAAGTATGGAGTTGGGCCCTTCCAAAAGCATGAACATTCATAATTTGGGATTGCAGAGGTTATTCTTGGAAAAGAGACCCCAAGTTAGGAACCATAACTAAATAGAGAGATGTAATTATACTTATGGATACAAACGAACATGATGGGTGCAACCAATTTGGAATGAAATGGTAGATATGACTAAACGAGTAATGGTCTTAATAAAAGAAACTTGGTTAAGAACTATACTAATGGAAAAAGAAAAATTATACAAGTAAAACATGGATGAGGACAACAAAAAATGAAAGAGTAGTTAGCCTCGTAAATTTCCTCTTCACACCACAATAATATCATTATTGCAATAAATAAGGTTTGGATTGCAAAGACTTGTATGCATCATTGGAAGAAATCATAGTTTACACCACACTTGGGGGATTAGAACTACTAGTTAAATTCAATGCAAGAGCATCAGAAAGGTAAGCTTGTGTTATGAGAAGCTTGACAATATGGAAAATAGTACTAGCAAGACCAATAACAATGGGGAAAGCTCTCACAAAATAGCCAAAGTGGCCATCACACACCACAAGGAAGAGCTACATGGGAAGTACAACACACATGGTCCAACTATATGCAATGGGCATGAGTACACAATAGAAATAAAGAAAGAATGCATATTAAACTTACAATTAATAATGGTAGATTAAATTATTTGTTCATTGAACAAAAATAAAGAAATATTGATAAACATTAAGAGAGGGTTTCTGCTAATAGAATCCAATATGCAACAGAAATAAGCACACACATAGTTAACAAAAAATTAACCTTGAAGCATTTGTGACCTTTTCACTATCATTACATTACAAATGGGGACCCCCTAATTTTGGCTTTGCTTTTGGTTTGGTGTTGGTTTGTTTTTGCTGTTGTCTCTCTCTCGTTCTGTCTGTCTTTTCGGGGACGTTCTCGTCTGTGAGCTTTAACATGAAATTTGGCCAAGTCTGAAATTAGGGTTTGAGTCTTTCCAGCCAACTTGAGGTCAAGGAAAGTGAATAAATTGAAAACCAAGCTTAACATTGTTATCAGTGTGCTTCCAGCAGCTCTCAGCCAAGTTTCATCAAATTCCAAGGTACTTACTATTTTTAGTAAATTGTGAAATTACATCTTGGAGTTCAGCATTTTTTAGATTCGGCAGTCCTGCGGTATTCACATAATACATGGGCTGCCATGTAAAATTTAGTGAAAACAGAATAACTACTATTTTTATGATCCATTAGGGACCGTTGAGGAGAAGCTTAGGCATAGAGTTTTCTTTGCAATATGCATATTCATACAGGGTTTTTGAGACGCCGATGATATAACAGCCAAGTCAGAGGCGACAACCAATTGATCTTAGAGGCTATTTTGGGTTTGCATGTCAAGGTTTCTTTGCATGTGAGATGATGATTCGATGGGTTTTGAGCCGCTGATGGTGTGACAATACAAGCAGTCTCACTCAGTAAAGAGAACTTGCCTTTTAGCAGGTATGTCCCACGTATTGCTTCCAGTTAGGATCCGCAGTGTCAGTGCCACAACGAGCAAGCAGAGATCATTTGATATACATGCGGAAGAATTAGGGTTTCCGGCCGGGACCCAAAAGAGCATAAAAAGTAAGAATTTTGAAAACGATGTAAAACCATCGTCGTCCCGGCGTCCTTGAGCTATCTGGTGAAATTTCAAGTCAAGCGGAGCACCTGTATAGTAAGTCAATTTGGAAACAGGCTAAAAATAGTAAATCAGTTGCATGCGTTGATGCTGACAGTACAGGTCACGTGGTGAGGAGCGCCTCATTCAAATTTCAAGTCGATCGGAGCAGTGGAGCTATCAGAAACAAGAGGTTACTATTTATAGTAAACCACCTTCAGAAATAGGCTAAAAATAGCAAGCCAGCTAAAAATGGTAGTGTCGACAGGGTAACAGGGTCGCGAGGATGCAGTGTTTAAAATTTCAAAATGATCTGAGCCTCGGAGGTGTGAAAATCAAGAGACTTACTATTTATAGTAAGAAGCTGGCGAAGGCAAGGAAAAGTGACTAAGTCTGAGAAATATCCTGCTTCACCTTGAATATGCGCCCTCTTCACAGATTGATGAGGAAAAGTTCTAAGCATAAACTCCGTCCACCTCCACCTTGAAAATGCGCCCAGCTACAAGAAGCATCAAGAAAAATTCTAAGTGATTGAAAATATCCTTCAGCCATGCCAAAATGCGCCCACATGCAAGCTAGTAGCCTCCAAAATTTTTCTAAGTATGAAATTCATCCTCCTAGAGGCATCAAATGCGCCCATGCAGCAAGAGAAAGTCAACAGGTCAATGCTTTTCATCCTGTAGCTAGGCCAAAATGCGCCCAAGGGAAGTTGATAGCAAGAAAAAAAAAATTCTAAGTATAAAAATCCACCTCCCTATGCTAAATGCGCCCAGCTGAAAAGGGGTCAAAGCAGTCAACAAGTTTTATCCTGCTCCCTAGCCTAAATGCGCCCAAGGAATCAACAAGGTCAAAGCGTTTGAATGAACTTTATCCACCACATATGGCAATATGCGCCCATCTTTAGCTGGTCAACAAGAGTCAAGGAATCTCATCCTCCATGCATATTCAAATGCGCCCAAGTAAGGGCATGTGAAGACAAGAGGTGGCGCTAAAAGTTTCATCCCTCATCAAGTGCAAAATGCGCCCAAATCATGCCATGTGAGGACAAAAATAAGAAGTTGAAAGGTCACTAGCTAAGGCGTTGTAAATGCTTCAGCCTTCACACATGTGATATTCGCCCAAGCTGAAGTCAATAAAAGGTGAATAAAGAGTGTGAAAGTAAAGCGAAAGGATAAAACTTGCTATGTGATATACGCCTAAGGTAAAATGTAAGGTGAAGTGAATGAATATTGTAAAGCGTTGAAAGTGTTAAGAGTTGAAAATATTTTCCTAAGGCGTGGTAAAGTAAATATCCCTCTTGAAGTGCTATATGTGCCTAGGGTGGTAGGTGTTAGAAAAGTTCTAAGGCGTGTGGGGTGAAGACAAAATGCTAGGCGTGATTTCAAATTTTCTTCAAGTATGCTACGCGCTTAGAGTGTGAAGTGAGATAAAGATGATGTAATAAATTTTTTCTTAAGGCGTTGGAGCTTCAAATGAAAATATTTTCTAAGTGTGAAATAAAATCCAAGGTGGCAAGTGAGAATAAAGTGTGCTAGGCGCCTTCATGAAATTTTCTAAGTGAAGTTGATATTTTCACAGGCAAAGTTGATCGAGTTGGATATAAAATTTTCTAAGGCAAAATTTTCAAAGTGATTTAAAATTTTCTAAGGCACAAATGTTCTCCCTTAGAAAAATGCCTAAGTCTGGAGGGGTGATGGAATTTTCCTGAAGCGTGAGCAGAATTGCCGGAGGTGAGGTCAAAGAATGTCGACACGGGGTAAATAAATATTTCTCAAGTCGGAGCAACAGGATCTTCACAGATGCGAAGAACGGATTTAAATTTCACAGGGAAATAATTTTCTAAGGTTCAAAATTCAAGAAAATTAAATGAACCCGTTCGTTGTGCACCCATGAGTTCGACGCGTTCTGGAGGAAATTTTCTTCTGGGTATTGAAGATTATTGATGAGGAGTTGATTTTAAAGTCTTCCATGCTTCGCTGCGGCCTTTGGGATGAGGATTTTTGATGGGCACTAGAGTGACGAGTTTTCCTAAGGGGAACTTGAAAATTTTCTAAGGCAAAATGAAGAAAATGTGTTTTCAAGGTGAAATTCTCCAGACGATGAATTTGAAAGGAACTGCCTAGGTGAATTTGCCCAAGCTCTTCGTGAAGATAGTTTCTTGAGCCAGAGATGAATAAAATCAAGGTTGTCAGAGCTCCAGTTAGTGAAATGAATTTCTCACAGATGATACGCCCTTGAGGAAGACGGGTTGAAAATTTGGCTAAGGCATGAGGAATTTGAACGTGAAGTTGGCTCGTGGAGGCGATGAATGCTTGAAAATTAGAGCGTGAGAATCAGGTAAGTAAGTTAAGATTATATTATGAAGTGTTCTAATACTCTTCTCCTCGCTTGTTTTGCAGGAGGAATGTCGAGGCCAGAGCGATGACTTGAAGTGGTGAAGCACGATGATATTACAACCTTCAGAGGAAGATAAAGTTATAAGTTTCACATGAAGGAAGAAAAAGTTGCAAGAAATTGGCTAAGTGTTAGCTCAAGTGACAAAGAAGTTGAAGAGCAACGTCA
>VDFB02167083.1:0-12179 GCA_007258455.2 Sequoia sempervirens
CAATTTGATTTTCCTACTGGTTTTCCATCTTTCCTAGTAGTATTGTAGGGCATATTAGGCAACCTTGGCCTTTCATTTCTATACTGATTCTGTTGTTTGTTTTGGGGATTGTTGATATTTTGAGGGATCCTAATGTTTTCCCATTTTCCAATCATGCTAATAGCCTTTCTATTATTTTCAATGGTTAAGGCTACCTTTTTTGCTTCAGTCAAACTTCTACGACACCTATTCCTAAGTTCATACCCTATTTTTGGATCAAAGGCCTTTAGATAGATACTCAAAGCTGTTGGGTTAGTTAATTTGGATCCATGTGGTATCTTATTGTATAGATTGGAGAACCTTTGATTGAAATCATAAAATGATTCATTCTAGTGTTTATGAATACTTATTAGTTCATGTAGAGCAAATTTAGGAGCACATTGATTCCCATATTGCTCTAGAAATTGATCTTGGAAGTCTTCCATAGAGGTGATTGAAGCATCGGGCAGGTTGTTGAACCAATCCCTTGATTCTTTAGTGAGTGACATCATGAAAAACCTCATATTTACATTCTCTTGTTCCATGCCTATATCTTGCACAAATGAATTGAAGTTTCTGATGTGTTCTTCTACTGCAATTGCACTATTCCCTCTAAATTTAGGAGCAATGTTTCTCCAATTGCTATCAATGGGACATGGATATAGTTGGTTCCTTGAAAAATAAAATTTTCTACTTATTCTTGTGGGGTTTTGTGGATAAGGATTCAGAGGTGGTGGATTAGGGCAGTACTGATACCCGTGTTGAGGTTGTTGGTATACATTTTGTTGGACATTGTGGTGAGGATACACATACTATTGTGGCACATGATGAGAATATATATTATGTTGTGGCACATGATGTTGTTGGTGTAGAACATATTTTTTTCCTAGTGGAGGGTGAGATTGTGGGACATTACTAGTGTTTTGCGGTTGGTATTTTTGTTGCATAGGCTGATTTGATCTTCTAGCCATGTTTTGGGGTGCTATTGAAAAATTTGGACCACCTGTATTCTAGGATGACCCCTATGGGTTGGTATTGCTTCCTTGTTTATGGGACATGATGTATTTTGGTGGTTTTGATGCATTAAAATTTAACTAAGACATTTGTTGATTCAAATCTTGACTCCTTTTTATCAACTACTAACTTTTATTAAGCTCTTCTTCTTTCCATTGTATATATTTTTCTATTTCTTGGGTAGTCATCCCATCATAATTCCCAATAGGAAGAGAGTGACTCGTAGATGCATAGTGGGTTTCTCCTTCTTTTTTTGATGAAGATCTCTTATCATAGTCCTTTTGTATTTGATCCTTTTCTTCCTCCAATTGGGCAATAAATTCATTTGTTTTCTAGGGGTCAACCTTGAAGTGGACAACAGGGTGACTATTGCTTTCTTGTCCCAGTGGAGTCTGGGGATCCCTGCACAAATTATCCTCATGATGTTCTAACCCATGCAATGGATCAAAGTTGTGAAATGTAGGTGGTTGTTCAAGGATATTCTCCTAGTCAGTGAATGTTGTGTTTGGCTTTTTACATGTTGCTTTGTTCTTGTTTGTGTCAGACCTTAAAGTAGGGGATCCATGTTTATCTATCCACCTACCATTGTTCTTCTTGGGTCTCTCCTAATGAAAAGATCTCCTACCATTCATGTTGGATGATATGGTGTATCTTTGGTGCATGTGGTCTATCCTTTCTGATCTGATGTTCACTTTACCAGTCATAAAATTCTTTATAGTCGCCACCTACCTTTTCATGAGTAGGAAAGTTTAAGGTTTTGAGTGAACTTTTTTCCTTTACCCAGTGGAGTCTCTAATCTATTATGATGATTTTGAATGAATCTATGATGGAGGGCCTAGATTCATACTTGGCTTGTTCCCCAATGGAGTCACCAATCTGTTATGTCTCAAAAACGTAGGTTTTTAGACCATAAGAGGGTGGCAGTCTCTTAATAGATTTTTGGACAATAAACGAGGAAAAAATGATTGATTAGATCCTACTCTTTAGGATTTTCTAGACCTAGGTGGGTTTACCTAAGTGACAAGGAAGATTTGAAAGTCTCAAATTTGATCTCTAATGTAGAAAATCTACTCACTATGGCACACATGGGTGAAGTAGATGTAGAAATTACTAACTAATTCCTACTGAAAGTGTTTGAATGATCAGGAATGTGAAATGAATTTATATAAAATGTTTTTAAAACTGACTAGTGCCTATTTTATTGGGTGAATGGTGATTATGAGGATAGATTTCTAGGATAAGTAAACCTATTATTCAACTTAACTCTGACTGTTGGGTACTTTTTTAATGTTTGCACCTTGTGCAAACATGCAGGTTTGTTTATTATAGTACTCTTCTTTAATGATCCTAGTGTTATCCCCTCAAATTGCTATAATGCTATGAAAGGATTTTAATTCTTAGTTTGAAGGAAACCAATCAAATTAATTATCTTTAAAGGATTTTAATCCCTAAAGGAACCAATTAAGATGAAATAACTAAAAGGGTTTTAATTATTTCTCACCAGAATTGAATTGAAACAATCACACAACAACAAAAAATGTGTCCTGATAAACCTTGCAGATTTAAATAACTTGAAGAAACCACTTTTGAGACAGTAAAGTAAAAAATAAGCATGAAATTGACAAAAAAATTGAACACTGAAAATGGATTATGAATTATAAACAATCTTCTCCATTATATTGCTTCAAAAAATATACATTTATAGCAAAATTCTATAATATGATGATATGGATGGGAGGAATGTGTAATCTATCTTCTTACTAATGCCTACTCTGACTGTGATGAAGTGGAATATGATATGATGATCAAAATTGAGCCTTGGTTTCCCTATTTATACAGGAAGGAACAAGCTTCAGGACCATTCACAAAAGGTTAAACTATTTTTTAACTAAAACATGATTAACATAAACATAAAAAACTTTGAAATTTTGTTGGTAGATGCACCATGATCCGTTAATCTTCAACAAGATCCCATGATCACCAAAGAACCGTTCAAGGCTCATGCACTATGATAGTGTATCCAAAACCACCAAACTCTGATCCCTATTACTCCTTTTTCATTTGGCCCATGCAATGAATAAGTTGATCTTAAACAAACACTCAATGTATCCACTCTTGACTTGAATGTCTACATTATGTATAATATCCTTCATTTCATATTCAAGTTCAAAAATTCTTCCAAGTTGCTCATGTGTCCTCTTGAGTACCTCATCTTCATCATTAATTTTATTGAGAACACTTGGCAGGTAATGGGCTATCTCATCCTTCCATGTATCCTAATCCTTTAGACTTGTTTCCTCAAAGAAATCAACCAGGGCCATATTTACCAGCTAACTAAAGTCACTTAATTCCTATGTCAAGATGTTATGGAAGCTTTCATGTGCAATCATGAGTTCTTGATATTCTTGCAACATAGCTTTGTTATCTCCTTTATTTGCTTTGATGTGAGGTTCCACTTCCTTCATTTTGTCATGCAATCTATTGTGTTCTAACAAAGTTGCATATGTTTTGTCATGAGTGAGCTAGACCTTATCAACATGCTTAAAAATATCATCCAACCTCATGCAAACTATCTCTGAAACCATTTCAAAAATGATGGTTTTCAGCTTTCCCTTTAATTCTTCTTTTCCTTTCTAGGCTTTCTCATATCTGTGTTTTCAATAGGTGGTTTTAGACATCGCCTCAAGTACCCTTCTTTCATGCTCAACTGGTGGTGAGTAAATCCCTAAGGAGGAAAGCAGTCTACCTCTATAGCTGGTAACCTCCTGCTTTAGCCTCTAATTCTCTTCCATTAGTTCTTTATTGTCTCTGACCAATTTTTGAATTTGAGCCTTGGTAAACTTGGCCATATTTACATTTAGATAAGTAGTTTACATAGGGTTTTCCTCCCCTACTCTTTCTACCAAAATATGTCCAAAGATTTGATCATGATTACTAATAAGGGAAGGCCTTTTTCCTGGTGGGTAAAGTACCCACATCTATAAAGTAGTATTATCAGGGTTATACCCTGATCCAGTATATATCTTATCACCAGCCTCATCTATCAATTGCAAGGTCTTCTTTTTCCTCTTCAAAAAGTTGTCAAACACAATGGCTAAGCTGATATCCCAACCTAGAAGAAGCATAACCCCAACTTCTTGCAATAGTGCTCTTCCTCTTTTAGTAGTCATATTCTTCATCTCTTCATTGATCTCATGTTGAATCTATTTTAGTGCATCTAATTCTTTCTCAAGGTTGATTTCTTTTAGCCTTTCTCTTACTACTCTTCCTTTATACTCATAAATGAAAGCCTTGAATTCAAAATTTTGAAAAAATGTGTCATCTGCAATGAACTCTTGATTGGCACAATGTCTCACATCATTAGATAGCTCATTAGAAGCTTCAAATGTGATTACATTCTTTTCTGGTGGCATTTCATACTAGGGAACAATAGGAATGTTGATCTTGGTGACGTCTTCCTCCCCCTCAATATCATCTTCAATTATGATTGGGGTGTCAACTGAGAAACTTACCTCTAGAGTAGGTTGTGGTAAAAAATGGCCTAGTGGTGCTACATTCTCAGCTTGTCTCCTAGAACCAATATTTCTTCTCTTTTCAAATGCTACGAGAGGTACATCCTTTTTTAGTTCTTCTTCATGAAAAATTAATTATTTAATTATTTCCATAGGGTCTTGAATTTCATGAAAGGCTTCTACATAGGATGGGTTATTTTTCATTCTCCAAGCCTTAGCCATAACAATTCTATTGTAGGAATCCTTCCTCATTATCACTTGATTCTCCTCATAGTTCCTAATGAAATCATCCACATGGAACTCATGTTCATATAATTTCAATCTTTATGAAATTTTGGCATCATAAATGAAATGTTTAGGGTCAAATTTTTCTCTTTTGTTTCCTACTAGAAAGCCATAATAATCTAGCTTGCTACCAACTAAGTCACACCTCGTATCAACAATGATAGTGTAGTCAGCAAAACATAGATTAGAAGGCATTAAATTTTTCCTTCCATATCTTTTTAGGTGGATGAAGGGTGAATAAGACAACTGTCTTATGATCTCAAGGTATGCAACTCTATCTAGCATAGTCTTAGGTAGTAAATGTGGGGCTGCCTCAAATCCATACACTCTAATAAAAGTACAGTCTACAAATGCATACAAATCCCCCCAATTTTGTTTTATTTTTCCCGTAGAACCCTTCTCTTTTGGTCGGAAGAACCTTTGTATTTCTGGGGAAAAATTATAATCACATCTATGGCCAAGCAACTTGTATAAGGGTTTGGAAAAATATTCTTCAAAATACAAGTAGTGCGATCTCCCACATCTATTGTCCCATATGGATGTCCACATCTATACTGGCCTATAATTTCCATTGCTATCAAAATATCTTATTATCAATTCCTCCCCCCATATTCCCATTATCTTCCCTTCATATAATATCATGTGCATAAGAAGTGAATAGTGTTTAAAGTTGATAGCCTCACTATTGTTCTTAACGACATTAAGAGCAATATTAATGACCTCAAATAGCTATTTTACGTAATCATAGGGCCTGGCATATTGGCTTTGGATGTCCACAACTAGAACCATGGGGGCTATAGTTATGTTGGTAGGGGCATCAACTTCCAGTACTTGGCCAGCTGAATAATGGGTGTATTGATAATACTCTTTGAATGAATCCATAGGGAATGGGGGCCTTTCATCACTGGAAAACATCCTAGGTTGATTTCTTGGACCTTTTAGGTATGTCGCAGGAGATAAATGTAAATTGGCTATAAAAGGAATTTAGCCACCCAAGATCCTAGAGGCCTAATAGAAAGCACAAGCATAAGAGAGAGAAACAAGATGACAAAGAATAAACTGTATTACGTCCAAATATGATATGAGAGAGTTCTAATTGAGTTACAAATTAATTTGGATTTATATAGCCAAGGTGAGAACATAGAAGACAGATTACTTGACAAATTAGTAAGTAATCTTATGACACTCAGTGTTGTGATAGAAGGTTATAATACTTCCATCTAAGGTGGAAAAGGATAATGTGATAAAATCTCCACAAAGATCACCCACAAAGATTGGAGAGATGTCCAAGATGTGTCCTAAAAGGTGGAAGTGATGAGGTATGAATGTCCAACTCCACCAAAGGTGGAAAATCTCCAACAACCTCCTATGTGGTCCTAAGTAAGCAACTAAGGTGTAATCATGACTTAGTACAATGTACAAGACTTGTTTGTTCTGCTATAAGTGCAACTTAGGGAGAATGTACACAAGAGAAAACAATGCAAGATGGGTTCCGGCTACTAGGCCATGTTAGGTACCCATGTACAAATGCAATGCAATCTCTCATAAAGCGGAGAAAGATAAAAAAAACCGAGTGGGAAAAAACTACCCCCAAAAGAGAGATGAAATACAAAATAAGAATCATGCTCTAGGAAGGATAAAACCTCAAGTGAGGAAAAAGTCCCCCCCATAAGAGATAGTCCATGCAACCCCCCCTCAATGGAGAGTCACTGCTCAAATGTCACAATGTCAAGAGTTCCCAATCTAAACTGAAGAAGGAGAGAATGTAGAACAATGTGAAAGCTGAAGTAGAGCGGACCAAGGATGATGATGAGTCCTCCAAATGTTGTTCCAAAAGAAATGTCAAACTGTGCAAAGCACTAATAGAAGGAATCATGTACAACTATAGAAGATGCCACATAATTGGTGACTGAGCTGAATCTGTCAACTCAAGAATAACTGCAGAATTTGTCAATGAAGAACTGTAGAAGAATCCACACTGCAACAGGAATAAGGTTGGAACCAAGAAGACAACTGCAGGAGCATCAACTGAATGCCCATCAATAGCAAATTGGTACAATCCATGTGTCTCACTGGAGCCATGCACAAATTGTACAATCCAAGTCTCACTGGAGCCATGCACCAAGTCTCTGGATGTAGAACCAAACTTCTGAAGACAGGTAGAGTGCTTCCAAAATAGGAGTCTATATGGTGATTAGTCCATCTCACCGAAATGCATGGGTAACCAGCTGTTGCATACGCTGAGTATATAGGAACTAACACTAGATACATAGATCAATCCAAAGAAGCATACAGAACATGACATAGTACACTGAAATAGAAGATTGTGGCACTTTATTTTAGTGCGATTACAACATTACATAGAGGAGAACTACAATGATCATGATGCAAAACTGGAAATGTTGATGAAGAAGCCAACCAAAGGTGCCCAAAGCTGAAGACCGTGAAGAAAGCCCTCCAGGTGGATGTCGGTAGGAGCAACTGACCCCCATTTTACTGCCGATTAGAGGAACAAATGGTCCAAGACAAGGCTCGATCGGAAGGCAAAATAATTTTCCCAAATTTACTTATTAATGCATGATTTGTTTTGAAAAAACCTAATTAAAAGTTTAATTTAAAACATTATTAAAAAACATGATTTATTAAAAAAACTTTATTAAAAAGAAAAAACATTTTTTTGTTGATTAAAAACTTTTATTATTGAAATAATGAAAATTAATTTTTTTAATGATAAAAACAACATTAAAAATAAAGAAAAACAAATTGTTTTTATTTTTTTTAAAGGCTTTATTAAAAAATTTAATAAAGAAATTTTATTGAAATAATTATAAAAAAACTTTAATAAAACATTATTAAAGAAAAACTTGTTAAAATTTTTTATTTGATAAAACTTAATTAAAAAAATATTAAAGTTTTATTTTAAAAACATAATAAAAATTTTATTTAAAAAACTTTAAAAATTAAAATTTTAATTAAAAAAATGGAGCCGACGTTGAATTAGCTTCCACCTCATAGCTTGTATCCATATGAGTGTGATATACCTTGATGAATCTACTCATCCATAGTTTTTTTTTCAGGATAGATCTAATTGAAAAACCATACAAATGTAGTCTCGTGTTATAAATATGAATTGTGATCCATTGTGAGAGTGAATTCCCCTAGTATTTGGATTATAGTTTTTAGGTAGTGCTTCAATTAGCTCTACGTTAACAAAAAATTAGGCATCACAAGCTTCCCCAAATTCAAGTTCCATGGGTTTGAAACTGGCCTATGCCTGTATTTCCTTCTATAATGATATATAAACAAGTCATAACCTCTATGTCAATTCCACACATCTCCTAAATTTATGAGTTTGTCTTCTAATGTTTTTCATGATGGGTTTAATTGAGCTCCTCTTCTCAATTTTGGCCCTGACCTGGGACACTGGTTTGTCAAATCTTGGTTCAGTGGCCTAGTCTCTATTTTTTTCCTTTTCTCCTTTAGTTTCTCAAGGGTTTTATCCATTTTAATCCTACTTATGTTGTAATTCAAGCTAATTTCTAAAAATTACATTCAGTTGAGAAAAGATCACTTACTTGAATGAACGCTACAATTTCTTAGCTGCTCGCCATTGTCCAAATCCATCCTCCCAATATCCAGCCACAATTCCTAGTAATTTTTAATTTCATAGGGGTTATACTTATAAAAATTTGGCATGCTTGAGCTAGCTCTAGTGCATAAATGGCACTTATTCCACCTTTGTAATCAACTTACAATATTAATGGAAGTTGTCTCTTTGATAACTTCATCAGTCACATCAATCCGGTGAAACATTATTTCATATTTTTTGAAGAGACTTTAATTATGATGCCCATTTCTCTCTTCAATGTGTCCCTGATCATCCTTTTAAAATTTCTATGAGATATTTTAATTTCTCTCTTTGATCCTGCAAGGTGTCTTTGACAACTGCATTTCAAGATCTTCCCTTGTGGACCCCTGTCATTAGAACATTGATGAGATTGATGAATATCTCTCACAAACAAGCGTATGTCTTCTCAACATACCTGTATTTCTTCCTTCAACGATATTTATTTTAATGATATATATGTGACTTTGACATGTTCGGAGACCTATGCTCACCTCTCTCTAATGTCCCTTAGTCTCATTGATAGTGTGTTTGTACCTACACTAGAATGTCGAGGAGATTTTTGGTAATGTTTGCCCAATATTCCTTTGTCTCCTCAATATGTCATTGATAGGATGTTGGAGAGACTTTTTTCAATGTTTGTTTGATGTCTTTATGTCTCTCAGACATTTTATTTTCACTCACTCCTCAAATTTCAAAGATACTTCCTTATTTCTCTCCCCGATATACCGATGTCTCCTCGATGTTTCTATTTGTCCACCCTTTTCTTACCAGTGATTTACTATTTATTTTATGATATCTCTCGATGTTTGAGAGATTTTTTTCTATTTCCTGAATCCAAAATTCTTCATAGGATTATTTATTATTGGTGAGAGATGTTAGATTCTCTCTTAGATGCATCTAATTCTCTTAGACATATTATTCTCCAGGCTGGAAAAAATAAATTTGAGTATGTCTCCTAGACATACAGGGCTCTCATCTATATTTTTCATCAACCTTTCATGATCTTGTCAAGGAGACTATGGTGAGACTCTTCAATATGAAATTATCTTGGAGAAATTCCTTGTGCTGCTATGAGAACACTTTAGAGAGGGAATTAATTTTAGTGTTATGGTCAAAAGCCCTTATTTGGTGGTTTATGCATGAGGATTCATTAATGTCAACCACCATGAAATGAATGGCAATAGAACATATGGTGAGTGTGGGAAGTTGGGTGAAAATGGATGTATGCAAAAATAACCAAGGTGGGTTTTTTGGCTCCAACAAGATGTCCAAGAATTGATAAGAGAAAATATAATTTCAAAACAAGAAGCCCCATTGTATGAAAAATGGAAGAAACAGTTAAAATGGGAAGGTGACACATTAACACAATGTATAAAAGGATTTGAAAAGGTCACCAAGAAATGTAGTAAGTTACTTGAGAATGATAGAGATTTTATTTAAGTGTTAGCATGTCAAGATTGTGATCCCCAAACTTAGGAAAGGAGGGTAAGGAAGAAAGATATTTCAAGGAATGGATCAAGAGAATAAATAAAGATCTTGTTCAGTTGTTAACCTGGGAAGTTATTGATGATATAATACATTGTAGAAACAATATAGTAAGCTATGAGACAAAAAAAAGTGTAGAGGAATGCTAATATACTCCAGATATCAAAGCATTACACTAGGGTCAAGTTTAGTTGGAAGGTGATACAAGGAATTTCAAAAGAACACATGCATTAGATATTAAATGCTTTCTGAGAATATCATTTGAAGAAAAGTGAAGAGAGGATCTCAGAACCTGAGCTCTAAGTGATAAATGAAGTACAAGATATCAAATACCAGAAGTGTCACAAAAGCATTTTTTTTTAATTTGATTTTTTTAGGTTGTTCTTAGTCCCACTAAAAGTTTCATGACCAGTATTCTAAAGAATGGTGATAGACTTACTTTATGTGGAGTATTGTGCATCAGAGCTTAAAGATGGAGAGTGTTGTTACTAAAAAAAGTCAAAGCTTTGACTTCGTCTAGAAGATTCTACAGAAAGTTGGTGTATGCCACATGCTACATTTTGATTTGATATTTCTAATTCTCTTGACAGCAGTTTAAGTTTGAACTTTTGAGGCCTTGTTCCTATAAAAGGTTGTTTATTGCTTTATTTTTATTTTAAGTTCAGAATTTGTGGATGTTGGAAGAGCAAAAACTTCTTTAAGTTTTGTTCTTTTTTCCTATTTTTTGAATCATTCCGGACTAAAAACTTGTATGCACATAGAATTTAATCAATATTGAAGCCAATTTGATAGCTACCTATCTCATGAATTTTTGTAGTTGGTTTTGTTAGTTTAGCCGAACAAGACTATGTGTTGTGTCATTCAAGGGTGTATGCAAAACCTTCTCGGTGTCTAGACTAAAACCCCATTCTTTAAAAGCTTGCACTATTTTATATGTAGTTGTGAAGCAATCTGGTGAAGTATAAATAAGTTTGCTTTGATTTTATTAACTCTTGGGGCATGCGTGGAGAATAACTAGGAAAAATTTTAATTTTCAGTATTTTTAAGCTTTATTTTAGATTAAATTTTTAAAATTATTGCAGAAAATGTTTCAAAAATAGATGAATGAATGGAGTATTGAAAAAAATATCATTTCTTATAAAATTGTTGAATGCTTAAAGCTAAATCTACTTAAGTGATAGCAAAAAATTGTTTGATATTCATGAAAAATTATTGCAAATCTTTTGATTTCATGAGATTATTTTATGATTCTTAATGAAATTGAAGACAATTGTATTCCCTTTGAGATTAACAACCATATCATATCATACCCTGAAGTGAACCTAGTATGGTCAAGAACTAACTACAAGAGCCTTGGGATTAAGCTAAGTCAACCTTTTCCTATAACATGAACACCTTAGGCTACCATTGTTTAGTATTTCAAGTAAAGATAGGTTCTTTGTGGTTTTCCTATGAGGATTTTATCTACACTATTGTTGTGAGTGACATCATCATCAACAAGAACTAATGCTAGAATGAGGGCCTTATTGTTGTTCTTTTGGTTTTGTTAGGTTTGAAACTGGGTTTTCATAGAGTCACTAGATCTCGGTCTGGTGATCATTGTGTGACTTTAGTCGAGCTTAGTGGTCAAACATCTTCTAGACCTCAAAAGTATGGAAGTGTAAGTGAAAATTCACAAAAAATTACTATTGTAACACCACCATCACTTCCCATAGTGATGGCCTTCTTTAACGTAGATTCACTGATTCAGTTTTCCATGTATATAATGGTTTACCAAAATTTTTGATAAGATTCTGATGACAGTTGGAATATGCCACATGCTACATTTTGATTTGATATTTCTAATTCTCTTGATAAGACTTTAAGTTTGAACTCTTGAAGCCTTGTTCCTATAAAATTTCATTTACTACTTTATTTTTATTTTAAGTTCATAATTTGTGGATGTTGGAAGAGCCAAAAATTCTTTAAGTTTTGTTCTTTTTCCTATTTTTTGAATCATTTTGGACTAAAAACTTGTATGCACATAGAATTTAATCAATATCGAAGCCAATTTGATATCTTGATCACGAGCTAGGAGGATTCACAAAACATCTCACAAATCCTTAACAATTTCTCAAGGCAATCATTAAGTAATGCATGCTATTAAGCATTCTCTCAACCATTCAACATGACAAGAAAACAACAGAAAAAACCTTTATCTGACCTTGAATTGAGTCTTCCATTAGTAAAATATATCA
>VDFB02167084.1:0-23324 GCA_007258455.2 Sequoia sempervirens
CTTGACTTGAGGCTTTCTTACTCTACGCGTAGGTTGATCTATCGGGGTAGTCTGTACCCTAGACTTCCTACAACAATCTAACTACTAGAACGGAGATCATTTTAACAAGTACCTACAACTATCTCCCTTATACTGGATACTCTCATTTGGGGAGCTTCATTAACTTGACTAAGTTAACTTAAAACTAGTTGTGACTTGTAGCTTATTAAATGCCCTCAATCCATACCTAGTATTAAATAGCTATACACAAGCATACACTCCACATATGGAGTCAATACAAATAATGCTATTGAATCTTTAATGCATCAGTAAATCCATCTACTAATAAATGCAAAACTAATAGCACAAGCATATATTTGTATCTCTCTTTCTCAAATTATCTATTTATAATTGGAATCATTCTATAGATTTTCAATCCATAATTTATCAATCAAAACAATCTTTTCTCTTAACCTATTATCAACAGAGACATATAACAAATTATCTTCTGATTATCAAGCAGCAAAACAGAGCAACATAAAAGAAATAGCATGCCTGTTATTAGCTTCCCACAGTTGCTGCTCTAGTAGAGAATTACTTCTCCTTCAACTTCCAGTCAAAGGATATCCAGCAGAAGATGAACTCTACTTGCTACTCAAAGAGATGGCAAATGACAGAAACGACTACTCTACCAAGTAAATACTGGTTTCCAGAATTGTTGAAAACCTTCACAGCAGATCAGTATATACTCACAAAAAAGAGAAACTCACTCTCAGCCTAGTTTTGGACACTTCACAGCAAAACAAACTTTCTTGAAGAGAATAGAAACAAACTTGCAATTTCTAATTTCGTGTTTTAAAGAATGAGCCTTGCAGGCTTTATATAGTGTTTCAAGATTTAACCAATTCCTCTTTCCAAGGCATCTAAGCTGCCAACGGGGTTTGGAATGGTTCAAATGAGAAATGTGTCACCCTATAGAGAAGATTTCGACTTCCATTTGCTGACAACAATGAGGTAAGCTTATTTTGCACATGACCAATTCATAAAATCGCGACACCTTCTGGTATTGGTGCGATTCAACAAGTAAGGATAAGTGACGGTTAAATGCAAGATTAAGTCCCTGGTCAGATGGCGCCCACCTTTCCCATTATCCTGGCTGCATTTGAACTTATCTTAGCCGTATTTAGTTAACTTGGCCCTGGTCGCGAGAATCTACAGGCGCCATTTCCATTTCATTCACCATTTTCATTTTTTTATGGTATGAACTCATAACAACGTATTTTATTTTCCTCTTCATAATTTCGATATAGTTCCAAAAAGAAATATTTGAATCTTGACGAAATTGTGACAATAATATTTGATTAAATTTTGAAGTCAATAATTTTATTTCGACTTTTAAATGAAATATTCATTTTTGAGAAAAAAACGCCTCATGTTTCAAATTTGTGATTCCACTTCAACACTTTATGAATATTGAAAACATATTTGTTTAAACTTTCATTTGATTTTCAATTTCCATTTTATAAAATATATCTATATATATATATATATTTTTTATTATATTAGAATATATATATAATATAGTTTTAATTTACATTATATATTTATGTATAATTATTTAAATTTAATAATTTAAATAATCTCGTATACATATTTATATTTTGTAAATACTATATTATATACATACTTAATATAATATTAAATATATAAATATATTTACCTTTACATATATACATGTATTTACATAAACATTTTAAATTACATGTACGTATACTGTGAGCCAGTCAGCATACTTTCATTATACGTACTCATGTATATGTATATATATGTGTATACGTAAATTCCGAGGTAATATCATCATAATATATATTCATATTCACATATATATAATAGGTTGGTTGTGGGTATGTATACATGTATATTTACTTGTATACCACCTTTATGTATACGTATTCATAAATACGTTTATATCGATGCACACGTATGGCATATCCATTTGCTATCATACATTGTATCGACATGAATATACTTATGGACACTTGTACATACCGTATTTATATGTATATATACACATACACATGCCCACCTCTAACCAGAAACATTATTCCACATAAGACTATACTGGCAAGCATCACTTATTCACACATTTAGAAGTAGATACGACTCCTAATGATACTAAACAAGCCTACAGATGACTTACCCTTAACTCAACAAATGACTTAGCTTACTTAGTCTATAATATGTGTGTGTATGCCCAATAGGTACTCGTTACTGTTTACCTGACCAAGTTCCTCCCCAAGTGATATCTCTCCTCTGCCTGAAGGTACGAACCTGTTTCCTACACATCATGACACGACAACGGAGTCATATGCTCAAAACAAGGCAGTATATATAAAACATCGTAGAAAGTTAGAATAACATTATTCCATAACTTATATGCTACAATCATTCAAGAATTACATCAATAGAAATGTCAGACAAATGAGACAATCATTAGGACACATTCAATTGATCACAAGAACAATTTGTTTTATTCATCAAAAAGATTCAAACATTACAATGTACTTCCTATGCAGTAGTAACTATACAATCGGGGTGTAACAAAGGGTTTCTCTGTCAAGCAAATATTGTAACCCTTGTTTAGTCGTGTTAAAAACTTGAGTTTCGTTCTCGGGTCTATCTGTTTCAGTCTACTTGATTAACCATTATGGTTTGTATAATGGTTATGCAAAAGAAGTGGTTATGGCTCGAATTCAGTTTCTTTTGTTTTTGAAGAATACATGGCTTCATTTTGGCACATTATTATGACAGGTTAGCGAGGCTGTGTTGATGCGTGTTTTATGACACACCAAACACTGTAGAATAAAGTGTCCAAATACTCTCTATCCTCTCTTGAAAAACTACCTCATATGTTAAGATTGCAAGAAAGATCATACGACAATTCCAATGTTTAATAAATTAGATGTGGATAAGCTCTGTGGATGATGTGATTTTGTAATGTCCCCATTTTCTGAGCATCAGAGTTCGTAAGGATTAGCCTATCAATTGACCCTCGTAGGCTAACACTGATAATTAGAGGGTCCTTCTTGGCAGTAATTAGGGTGTTTTTCTCCTTCAGAGCTCAATATGGGTTCAATTTGGCCTTTGTTTGACTCGGTTCTTCATACTTACTATTTATAGTGTCACTATTTTATGGGAGTCAGGGTTACTAAATTTAGTAAGGAACTTGAATAGGTCTTAGATGCAGTGTTGACCTCTTATTTGGTTGGATGGGCAAAATATTAAATGATTAATGATTAATTATCATTAAAGTGCCTAATGATTGTTGTACCCCAAAATTAAAAATTTTGTTATACTTAGACATTTTGAAGAAATGAGTAAAAGTCTTGTTAAATCAGTCAAAAAGGTCAAAATTTGGGTATGCATGTCTTGCATGAGGGGTTAAAACGCAAAATTTTCAAAATTTGACGATCTGGGTCTGCTCAGAGCAGCTTAACCTACAAAACCCAGATCTTAGTTTTTCATCCCTAAATTTTAGGAAAATTGCTATTTTTAGAAATTTTCTAAAATTAGTAACGTTTTCTGGGTTTTTTTGGGTTTCTTTGGAAATGGATACTGGCAAAACTTTCTAAAAATAGAAAGTTAGTCCGATAGGGTCCGAACTGATTTTGATTGGCTCAAAATACGTCTATATCACGCTGGTGCAGTCAGAATCTAAAAATAATCAGTTTTTCCCTACTGGGTCTATTTTGCTTTTCAAAAGTGTGTCGAAGCTCGAGGTCGTGGGAGATTCGATTAAGTACGCCGACAGTTTTACAAGCATTCAAACTTTTCGTGAGAAGGCAAGATCATCTCAGCGAAGAGCGAGAGAAGGGTGTGATATGAGAAAAGGAAAGGTATCGGAAAAGAGTGTTGCAATACTCTTCTGCTGGGAATCAAGTGAAGTGTTAGAAGCATAAAGTTGCAGAGCCGCCAAGTTATCAATTAATGAGTCATCTTTTCGGGCAGCGATGATAGAACTCATAAAGCAGCCAAAGAAGTGAAGGATTCTCTAAGTTTGCGAATCCGCGAGAGAAGTGAGGAGATCTCGGAGATAAAATATTGCCTTAAAGAGCGATCGATACACCTAGCAGGGACCTAGTTTCTGCTTTCCTGTGAGGATGAGATGAGAGCTTTAAAGCAGCTTTCTTCTAGAAGCTTTCTTTCCAGCTTTCTTTCTATTCTTGGAATAAACCTTACCCATTCTTTGAGAAGAGAAAGAAGATAAGATGTAATAGTTGGCGTTTCCCACTTTTTTCTGCTTTCTAGGGTTTTAGATGTTATCTTCTTTCTAGATTTAGTAATAAAGCTTGCTTCTTTGAGCAAACCCTAGATTATTAACTCTGCAAGGAGATTTGAGGTTCCCTACTCCCTCTGCTTCTCTATAAATAAGAGCCTTTGCTCATTTAGTTTTTTTTAACCGTGCTAGTGAGAACAAAACGTTGAGCCTATTGTGCCTTCTATTTGTTACTCAAGTATTGTTCAATTGTGTTGTGATAAGCAAGTTGTTGAGCCTCTTTAGCCAACAAGGAGTTAGTGTAATTGATGTTTTCTATTGTGTGAAGAGAAAGATTGCAAGCCTCTTTAGCTGCAACCTCTTGTTCCAGGCATGTTAGAAGGAGTTCTGTTCCAGAGATTTGAGTAATAAAATCATGAGCCTTCTTTGCCTTGATCCAAAATCTCAGATTTCCGTTATTTATGTTTTGCTTTTATGATCTGGATTTCAACTTGCAGTGAAGTGTGTAGGTGTTTGTTGAGAGAGATTATTGAAGTACTTGTTTATTTCTGTTCTCTCTCTGCTCTGCTATTACTTGAGAAGTTAGGAATGTCTTAGTTTAGTTAGTCGTAGTTGAAGTTCTTAAATCAGAAAATCTCAGCTTGGCGTTGTGTTTAATAAACCTTGTGCTCTAAGCTGATCAAAAAGATAGGCAACTTAGTTTTAGTTTACTTTCTTACAACAATATCCAAACAAGAGGGAGCCCTCCTAATTTGAAGAGCGTTTATCTGTGCATAGCTTCCGTTTCAAATCGCATTCAGTCTTGAATTTAAACGCCAACAATGATAATTAAATATTATAAAGTTAAATTATAAAATTAAAAGTGTACTTTATTTCCGATGAGGCCATGACCCTCAATTAAAATCACTTAAAGTACATTTTTTATTTTGGACACCCAAGGTAAGAGAGATATTATAAAGTTTTATTAAAAACCTAAAGTGGATTTCAAAAGATGATTAAAAGCAGCTTAAGAGGTCGACCTTCTTGAGGAATTATAAAAGGGCATCAAAGGCATTCGAATTCATTATGTTTTGGGAGAATATAAAATTGTGTCTTTGGAGTTCGTGCTTGGAGAGGAAACCAATTAGGGTTTTCTGCCAATTCCGCATTGGAGAACGAAAAATCTTCAGTGTTAGTGCAATTTTGAGGCTGTGCAATACCAGCTGATATTATTGCTTGAGAGGGCTTCATTCAGGAGTCCATTTGGAGCTTACAAGTGAAAAATCAACATAGGGTTTGAGGCAATTTAAAGGTATATCTATTGCAGACCTAAGTTATTCATTGGCGGCCATTATCAATCAGATTTCGAGCTTTTTTTGCTGCTACAGTAACACGTGAATAGTGTCGCGCTACAGTAGATGCTACAGTGTACGCTACAGGAGACGCTACAGTAAAAGGCATTTAGAGGAGTTTATTACAAGGGTTTAATCAAGGGTTTGAAGATTCATTTACTTGCAGATTTGAAGAACATTCAAGGGTTTATTTGCAGATTTGAAGAACAGTAACACGTGAACAGTAAACGCTACAGTGTTTGAGCAGATTTGTGAAAGATATTCAAGGGGTTTATTGCTGCTCTTTACCACTTCGTATCTTGCTACTACTTTTATTGAAATCTGGGCTTATTTGAGAAGAAATTGCAAGTATATTGAAGGGCTTTCAAGCAGATTTAAAGGATTTCTATAGCAGGGCTGAAGATACTCATTGATAGCCATAGTTGTTGCTATATTGGTGATTTCTGGGCAAAATATATTGCTTTGGAAGGCTGTTTCATCTCCTTGGTGCTAGACGTGTTTTCCTTGCAGCAAACGTTGGCATTTGGTTTGCTTCTACAACATGGCTGGGCATCTAATCTAATGAGGGTGTGCTGCTGTAAGTTATATCAGACTTTCCAATACTGCTGCTAATGCACTTTCAGACCAGCTTCTTGCTAGTTTGCACACCGAGTATGATATTGATTGTATTTCAAGTAAAATATTATGAATTGGAATGAATATGTTGTAATTGCAAACCTTGGTAAAACTGATTTGAGAATGAAAGGATAAAGATTTGCTACAGCTGCTCTTGAATTATAATAATCAGCATTATTCTTTGTTGCCCATGCATTGCTATTTACTTGGCAAAGTCTTTGGAAAGTATCTAACGCATCAAGCATAGTTAATAAACCCAAAGTTTATTTAAATATAAGGCAAAAACTTGGGTTGGTTAGAGTCCACCAGGTGTGGGTTCTTACAGATTTGCTGATAACACAAAGGGATTTACTCTTGTAAGTTACTCAGAAAGCAAGGACTTAAATGCAGTGTTATTATTATTATTATTATTATTTTATTGAAATTTTCTGATTTTAGCTAAAAAAGTGAAAAAGGAGTAATGGTTTAGAAATCCTATACTATTCCTATGAAATCAAGAGATGGTAAGGATTGAGTGAAACTAAAAAAGACAATACTTTGTTTCGCCATGCTAAACCACAACTACACAAAGCAAGTGCAATCTTCTAGGATTTGTGCTAAAGATTTCTTTACTACGAACAACACCATCAATAGAACAACATTATTCGAAGTAAACATTGAAGCATCCACATCAAAAGCTTAGTCTAACTTTATGCATTGAATGAAAAGCATGCATCCAAAGAAAGTATGAACCAAGTTTCACTAATCTTTACTATCAATCTATCATTCCCTTAACATACATTCAAATGAAATTCTAATTCAAATCTACTCTACGAGGAAGAGAAATATGCAACCATGCAACCATTTGACAATGAAAGGATTCAAAGCATCTCATGCATTATGAACTTTATTATCAAAATAGTCTTTAGCAACAATTTCATAAAACTCTCTCTCCTTATTCTCTATTATCTATTGCTTTCTAATCTTTGCTCTACAATCTCTTCTATCTCCTATTTCGTATATATATAAATGAGAGAGTGGGGGGGTTTATATAGAGTTTCAAGAATACAATGAACGACCAAGATCAATTCAAGATTAGCGGTCCAGATTTAAAATAACATAACCCTAATTAGGGTTGCCCAAATAACAATCAGTTAACTACAGAGGTCATCCACTAGGAGTTGCATCCTTATCCACTTCCATAGCACTACGTTCAATGAACCTGGACACGATCACACTGACTTGCTCAATGGTGATGTCCGGCAACGTGTTAACTTTTTATTCCATCAAGTCCAGACTATCTGCACACTCTGCAAAGGCGATCACTCATTCTAATTCATGCAGCAGGAAGATGTCTCGGATGGTTAGGAAGCTGAATGCCTTAGTCAAATTTTCTTTCAGGATTGGCCTGGCAGTGGTAGGGAAATTCCTTTGAACTTTATCCTTTAAATTTGCCAACTGCAAGTGTTTTCTTCGGACAATGTCTTTGTCAAGCACATCCGCAACCATTTGGAAAATTTTATTCTGGATTCCTCTTACTTGTTCTTCAATTTTAGCGCCATCTGCCTTCACTCTTTCCAAGACTTCTCGTGAAATCAATGCATAATACCAGTTGCTGAAATCGTATGCAGCTCCTGCTTCAATGATCTTCTCATCAATCAATCTTTGCTTCAAAATTCCCTTTATTTCTCGAAGACATGGGATAATTTTGCTTTGAATGTCTTGGAGGCCATCCCATGCTTCTGCTAGGTTTACCACTCGTGAGAGCAGAGAGGAGGTTTTCCCATAAACATATGCCAACTTTTCTATGAATGTCATTTCTTCTTCTTTCTTTCCTGCCAACTATTCCTTGTTTCCTTGGCAGTAGTCAACTCTTCTTCAAAATTTCTTATTGGCTCCTGTGAAGAGTTTGGAAGTGGAGGGGCTGATTGGTCACCTTGATTGAGCCGCCTAGTTAAATGTTGGATGTATTCCTTTAAGCGCTCAATCTCCCTTTTATAATCTCTTTTCTTCGCCACTTCTTTTTCCAGCCTGGATTTGATGGTGGCAACAGAGTTATCCAGGTCCTCAACTTCCCGCCCTTTTGTTGTTGGACCAATATCAATGGTTGTAACGGCATATTCATTTGGGGCAATTTCATCTTGCAATTTCTCAACTGTTGGTACTGCAATCTGCACTGTACAATTACCAGCTTCATCTCTCTGTATTGTAGAAAATTTCTTGGCTAGCTTCTTTGTTGTAGCCTGTTCTAGCCTCGCTAAAAAGTCTGCAGTATCATCTTCTTCTGGTATCTCTGCTGGTACCTTAATTTTCAATTGTTCTTTTAGCCAATTTGGGATTGTCGGCTATTCAATTTCATCTTTCTGACTATCCTGAATGTCTTGCATATCCTGAATTTTCTGCACAGATGGGACTTCTTGAATTCCCTTGAGGGCGGAAATCATTCCCTCTTGGAATTCTCCTTCCATGATATCCATATCATCATCTAACTCAAGAATCTTCGTGCCTATAGGGGAGTGATGATCATCATCTTCTAGTTGTATTGGCTCCATATCTTTTTCTAGAACTGGCGAAGGAAATCTGACTTGACCCCATGACTCTTCTTCCATGATCAATATCTCGTCCATATTTCTGGATGTGGTCGGATGAAGGGCCTTGGATTTCTGCATCTTCTAAGCATGTCCCTCATCTGTTGCCTTCTTTTTGTTCTGCCTTGTAGAGTCATCTATCATTTCTTTTCTCTTCTTTGGGTTGGCAGTCTCAGTTAGTTCACCTCCCTGAGATGCACCGACATTTGAAGAACAAGACTCTACCTCACCCATCAAGTCATATGTAAATGGCACATTCCTTTGCAGTAAAATTTGCACTTGTTGGTCTACCCACAATCGTAAGTACTTGAACACAGGCTCATAAAAGTTGTTAAGTCACCAAGCTCAAGCTCAGACCATCTCACAGGAGGAAGCGATTTCCTTTCATCAAAGCCCGATTGTACGTACATTCCATCATCTTCAAGTTGATCAGCTACACGAAAGAGCTCTGTTGTCTTGATCATATCCAACGACAGTCTTGACCATAGCCTTTTCCTCATGTCAAACTCATTAGCAGCATTTTCCCAAAAGTCTTCTAGGTCAACTCTGTGTTCATATTTCCTCCCGTCAATAGTTCCAATATGATGAAGTGGATCAAAGTCAGCCCTGGACTTGTAGGAAGTGAACGGGTACCATTGTATTTCCAATCGGGCACTTTCTGTTGCTTGCGCCGATGGACAGGATTCTAACATGTTTCCAATAAAGAGTGGAAAAGTGACGACTGCTTTCTGCTTTGGCCTTTGAATATTTTGATATGTCTCTAGTTGCCTCAAAACCTCCAGCAGAACCATTCTATTGGTGGGATAAATCGGCAGCTTGTAAGGGCGACTTGTGAATCCTTGAATTCTAATGTATGTAAATCTAGGAAACTGGATAAAACAAGAATCCATATCTGCTAATTGAACTTTTGGCTTCACGGGTGAGCCTCTAATGTGTTCCTCCTTGGAGTATTTTGGTGATATACATGAGAAAGGCATCATACACCCATCTAAAGTGTGATTTCTCATTCAAGTGCAACTGAGGATAGCAATCTTAAGCCTTGAATTCTCCGCCATTACCAACTACACCTTTGCAAATTAGGCCAGCATATCTGTAGGTTCTAGCAAGTAAATATATAGCATAGGAACTCATGTGGAAGGTTTTGGTCCTCTCCAAGTTGATCATTTGCTCGTGGAGACTATCATTGATCATTCTGAACCAGTTGAACATTTTTACTCCGGAAGTTATTTCATCAATGAAATAATACATATAGGTTTCAAAACACGCATCCTGAGGATTGCCCACCATTTTGTTTAGCAGTAAAACAATGTCTCTGTACTCTTAAAATCAATTCTAGACAACTTCTTGGGCATCTTTTTGGTAGTGGGTCTAGGCTTCACCAACCATGACTTGTTCATGTTTGATGCACAGAGGTCTTGTTGATCTTCATAAAGTTTTTGTGCATCATTCTTCACCAGCTGTGATCTGGGACTGAATTTCGCCCCTACTCCTGGTTGCCTCATCAAACAATGCTGACAAGACTGTAAGCTGATTAATCTTACAGCCAATGGTCTCCCCACTGAAAATAGCATGAATGAGTGCCTGGAGCTCTAACTGAACATCAGTAAGCTCAACATAGGCACCACCCTCAATCTGATATCGACACGGTAAGTGAGATACTAAAGTCCTCACAAACCGGAGTGTACTAGTAACGTGCTTTCTACTCTCAGCCAATTCTGGCGCCATAGTCTCCTCTATCTTTGCCTTGAAAACCAATTGTGTTTTCCAAGAGTAGATAGCTTCTCTAGCCTCTGCATCTGTGACTGATTCATGGCGCCGCGCGGGCATGTATCTCATCACGAAGTGCGGTAGTGCCATTTCTTGCTCCTCATCTGAGAGCGAAGCCAGACTCTTGTTGCATTATTGCAGAAAACTAATATAACTCGTGAGCATAGAGCGGCCTGGCTTGACGAACTCCCTCTTCCCACTCATCCAAGCGCTTGCCATATGCAACTAAATGGTAAGTTGAAGCGCCTGATACCCGGAGACTCAAAAGCATCATTAGCAAAGTGTAAGTAATGTCGACTTGTGAAGACAAGACGAGAAATGTATTAGCGAAGTTACAGCGATTTCAGCCTTGAGGGGCTGCCTTATCTTCTAGTATGAGTATTCTATCCCGCAGCCTTTGTCGTAGCAGCTTTGTGGTAAGATCAAGCGAATGCAGTAGGTATTATACGACCAAAGGTTGACTATGACCTTCGAAGTCACGAGATTCCTTTCGACCAAGAAGCTCTCTTCCCCTGCAGGAGGTACAGCAGTCTGACTATGATCTCCCGTAATGGGCCTTCCTTTCCGTGGACCATGTTCTTGATCCTTTTGTTTGGCGCATCCTGATAAATCTCATCAAAATCTGAGTGATTAAGAACATAGGATGGCTGCCTCCTCTTCCTTCCCAGCTGAGCTTCGATCCAAGATTGATCTCGGCTAATGCTACTGGAAGAGTGCGTACCCCAGCAACAGGAGGTTGCGACGAAAGTGAATGTGTAGAGGAATGACTGCGAGATGGGGAGTCTAAATCCAATTCAATGTGAATCGGGACTGGTGACTACTCTGGAACTGGTATAGGAACTTGAGGCTGCACCTTAGGCACTGGCAGACTCTGAACTGGCTCTATGATAGGCTGTCTATCAGGCTCTGTGTGTGTATTAATGGCAAGCGCCTTGCCCTTTGAATTGTTTGGTGCCTGACCTTTCTTAGGAGGGTTACTCCTTTTCTTCTGTTTGGGTTTTTATGAGGAAGGTAGTGAAAGATTCACCACTACTGGCGGCTCTGCTCTGGGCACACTTACCCTCCTGGTCTTCTTGTTGTCAAGGTAAAGTATACTGTTCTGAATAACTCTACTTGACCTCTTCTTCACCGTTGTGTACTCCTTGGTGTACCAATCAACTGCTGGAAACGATTGTGTATCAACCTGCTCTCTAAAAAACTGAGGAAGGACTTCTCCCTCATCATTTGATAAACCTCCCACATCTTCTGATAAGAAAACAGAAATCTGTGAGAGAGAGAAACGGCCATAGCTGCGTTTGCGAACCTCGAAGTCATCTGTGCAGTTTTCCCAGTAATCCTCCATAGAAGGCTCATGAAATATGCTTCCAGCTAGGCGAGTTGTATAATGACCTGAAAGATCATAAGCACGTGCTTCAACAAGATACTTGAGATGATATTTCTCGAGCTCCTGCCTTGCAACTTTGGCATCAACCGCCGTCTTGCACCAATACATTCCAAATTGAAGAGGAAAATTGATAGATGGTCTGTGCCTACAGCGTAAAAGACGATGAACATCATGCATGTCTTAGGAACTCCATAAAGATTGTCTTATCCGAGGGATAACGTGGAAGCATAGCTGGATTTCCTGTAAATCCGTATACTCGGATGTAGGTATATGTTGGGAACTGAATAAACCAATCTTCCCAACTATCCATCGCTGCCTTAGCAACTGCCGAGATACGAACGTGCAACTCTTGGTCTAAATTTCTCACTGTATAAGTCAGGAAAGCCTCATGAACATGCTTGAAATGACGTTCAGCCTTAGTGAACTCAAGTTGATCATAATACTGATAAACTTCTGAACATTGAGAATGCCCACGATGTTTAGTCCTCGGAACTGACCCTGAAAAGCGATCAAGTACACGAGATACGAACACGTGAAATTCATGAGCAACTAGGAAACTGGTGATCTACTTGTGGATAATATCTCTGATGAAGGATGCCCAGTCATAATGTTCCTGCCCAGATATTATGCGACCAATAATGCAATACATCAAAGGCTGAAAAATATTAGCATGTGGCTGACCTGAGACACGATTCAGGAGTGTAATTAGAATCGCGTACTCATCCTTGTACTCACCATGACCCACATTGTTTGGCAATCTGTTCTTTGCTTGCTTTAACCATCTTTCTGCCATCTTTTTCTGACATTTGTCCATATCAGCATTGAATGCCTGCTCACACTGCTCCATAGAAATAACAAGACTGTTTGAGTGTTGAGGTATACTGAAACTTCTTTTGATGTCCACAGGCTTGAGACTACAAATAACTCATCCATCAACTGACACAATCTCACGAGTAGTAGAGTTGTAATGCTTAATACAAGACATTACGAACTCAACACAATGAACGAAGATAGGTATAGAAGCGGCCTCCAATAACCCAGATTTCTGAATGTTCTGAATAATCGAGCTTCTGATCTTAACTGAATCTAAGACTGCATTCCAAAAAACTCGCTTGTTGACTGTGAACTTGACTATGTTCTGACAAGATTTCTAGAGAGCTAAAAATAGCCTGTGAAAGTTAAAAATAGCCTTTCGAAGAGTTATTTATGGCAAAAAATCTGAGATATGGGTTTTGTCCAGAAAAAGATTCTAAAACAACCCAGAACGTCAGAAATGCGAAAATCTAACCTTTACTTGACCGTGCAAAGAATTTTCACTTGAGAAAATTAGAAACTCAAGAACGAATGTTCTAAAGTTAAAAATTCCTAGAAAATCAAACGCACGATTTTAACTTGAGGAAATTGTATAAAAATAATCCAAATGTTTAAACTTGTCGAATTTGCCAATTTCAGGAACATGCGAATCAAAATCTGAGAACCAAGGAGGAAAAAGACATTTTTTGTATGCTCTTCTTCAATGAAAATCACCCTTGAATTCTTCAAATTGCTGATAAATGTGAACTTTTAACCTGCAAAAGAATGTGATTGGAGAAATCGCCTTTGGAAATAGATGAAGAATTTGCCTTTGATCTGGAAAATCGGCTTTGCTTGAGAAGAATGAATTTGCCTTGAAGTTGCGCCTTTGTTCTTTAAGAAATACGAACTTGCCTTTTGAATAAAATACGAATTTCTTGAAGAAACGCCTTTGCCTTGAAAAATACGATTTTTGCTCTCAAAGTATGAGTCTCTTTGAAAAATACGAATTTCTCTTGAAGCTTGGTGAATAACAAATGAAGGCGTCATACTTAAATAAAGAAAATTCGCACCAACTTATGAACTGCAAGATTTCAAACCCTGACTGAAAATAGAAGATTTTCAATTGGTCGCCCTTCAGTTGCACTGTCACTGACTCGAAGTTCAAAAATAAATAATAATAAAATATTTATTATCATGCAATTTGCAAAAGGCGCTATTTTAGAAATTCGCCATTTAATGCAAAATAAATATTAAAAATTATTAAACTTCAGTTGACAAACTGAATGAAGCTTTAAGATTCACCATCAGTCTTCACCGATTCCGAAAAGTCATCATTTGAGCTCATAGGCGTCCATTTGCTCAAGATATTACACTTTTTATTAACTTCCTACTTTGTAGCTGACTACAAAGTTACAACTGACAATCTTCAACACTGATTTCTGAGTGACCGGGTGATGCTGAGACTGAATTGAGATATTCATTGCGAAGCCTGCTGAGCAAAGAAGAAATGTCTGCTGGGAGTCGTCACTGCAAAATCCATCATTTAACACCTCAAAAAATTAGGCGCCCTTGATTAAATTCATTTATAGGTACCAGACTTGAACCATTTTCCTAAACTGCCATCTGATACTTCAAACAGTTGCTGACGGCGAACGGTGAACCCTGCTGACAGGAAACCAAGTTCACTACGTGACTAGAAGCATTCTGCATCCAACGGATATACGCACGACATCTGAAAAGTGCATTAAGGGCCTCAAAAGTAAAAGCGCCCCTGGTCTTTAATTGCACTGGCAACGTTTTGATGAAAGTTGAACTTTCCTCCAAGTACCCTACTTTGTCCTCCGATACTGAGAGCTAGAATGCCCCGATTCATGCGCCAACTGTCTCTCTGCATAGCCAGGAGCATTGAGAAGAGACATCCCTAGAGGTGATGAAGCAAGAAAACCGCTTCTAAGACCTCAAAAATGCAAGTGCGTATTTTATTTAAAATATATGCTCCATACTTGGCCATTTTCCGGACGTCTTCACTTTTCAGCATTTCGCCAAAGACCTCGCACATACGAGCGACTGCCAAATCCTGAAGGCTGATGGCTGGGCTCGTTGGATAGATAAAGTTATTATGCTTGAATCCCGTGAAGACTTCGAAAGCGAACAACTTCATCTGACAGGCCTAAAGGCTAGGTGCCTCTGGACTGTAGAAATACAATGAAAATTTTATGCCAGTCCGCCTGTGAAATTACGTGCTTGGTAGAACCTCTGCCACGATCACCTGGAATGTCGGATTAACAAACAGGATGGTGCATCGCGAAGCTAGACTAGAGTAGTACTGATGTCAGAAACACCTCGTCAACAAACTGGATCATCTTAAGGGTCATTTTGACAAGCGCCCCTGAGCTATAGTTGCACTGGAAACACAACGAAGAAGCTGAAAGATGTGAAATCTCTATTATAAGCTCATCTTCAGACGTCGGCTTCCAAAGCTTTGGAACTCGGATGACTGCGTTTGATAGCTCGTCGGATAAGCAAACTAGTCGTGAAGAGATTGACGGCATCAGCCACCAGAAGTATCAAGATCCAACACCCCTTTAAGAAGGGTGCCCTCAAGCTACAGGCACGCTTTTGCTGAAAAAGGACAAGTTTTCACAATGTGAAACTTTGGAAATTTCAACTTCTGTCGCCAGTTGCTGGAGTTACGAGTCTCGGATAGCCTCGCTGGATAGCTCATCGGATAGGTAGACCAATTCTGAAGAGATTAATTGTATTTATGAGTACTTTCAGCAAGATCTTCACCTTCAAAAAGAAGGGCGCCCCTGGGCTACAGGTGCGCTTTCTTGCTTTTCTCTGAGAAATCCTCATAATTTAATCACTAAAAACTCCGTCTTTGAAATATTCCGAGCCAAATTTTTTTGATTTTTAATTACGAAATGACAGCGATTACGCAGTTAAGGTTAGAAGTTAAACCAAAAGCGTGCAGAAGTAAGCAGCTCTAACGAGAGAATGGGCGCCGGTTGATGGCGGCATTGGTGGGAAAGGATCTGTGCATTGAAATGCAGAAAGAACTCAGCGTCAAGTATGTGCTGCAATCCAATGGGAGTGGTATCATATGGCCAGTGATTACAACAACAAATACTTGAAGTAAAATGCTGAAAAGATGAAATTTTCGACACCGAGCCTATTGCTAGCTGGGCTTTAAAGATGGGGAAAGTAGCTACCATAGAGGCGAGGAGCTATAGCTATTACAAGAGCTAATAGCGATGGTAAGAATGAGTTTCAATTCATTACAAAACAAGATGAGAACAGCAGTGGAGTACTACGCGGTTTGCATTATAAAGGGGTGATATCTTGCCGCTAACAATGTGAGTCATCATAAGAACAGAGTTACAATGATATTGAAGACTTTCTTTACTGACAAGTACGGCTTAAAATGAAAGAGCATTAAATAGATCCAACCTCTTTCCAACTTGGGCAATCCCCAATAAAGCCACCACAAAGTCTTTGAGAACTCTCAACACCCGTCCAAGATTGAAGATGCAGATTTCTACAACTGTTATGACAGTCCTATTTTTTTATCAAATAACCAGCAGCATATAGATATTACAAATGAAAGATATTACTTGCCAAGAGCATAAGAGTAGGACTAGTTAGTGCCGCAACCAATAAAAGAACTCCCTTGGCTTGATCAACGATGCCAAATCAATAACTTCTCTCAAAGATCATAATGATAATTCTGTTTTCACAGATCTGCACTAACAGATGAATAACCAGCAGTCTACAAACTCATATAAATGTTCATAACTCTCTCAAAGATCCTCCGATGGATGTGAAATGAATTGCAATACACTCTAATGACATAGGCGACCAATTCCAAGCACTAGAAACTGATCAAAAGACCACAGATCTAATATGCACGAATCCCAAGACAGAAATAAGAGGTACAGCCCAGCAAGGGGGGCGATTCACATTTAAAAATCATATGCTTCTCTAAAAAATCTACAAACTTGAGAAGTATGGCGCCTAAACCCTACAAAGGAAATGGGCCATTACCCAGAACACTGTTTTTGGTATTTTTTGATCTATGATTAAAAACAACCTTCAGCCGTACAAAACAGCAACTCCAGAAAATGGAAGTAAGAGCAGATTTAATCTACAAAGCACTAACTCAAGCTACAATGCAAAACTTACTACAAAACACTCAAATAAGCAAACCTCTCCACTAGGTGCTGTCTCTCAAGCACGAAGTCGAGCCCAGACTAGGAGGCATTCATTCCTCGAA
Source organism: Sequoia sempervirens (assembly GCA_007258455.2). NCBI lineage: Eukaryota > Viridiplantae > Streptophyta > Pinopsida > Cupressales > Cupressaceae > Sequoia > Sequoia sempervirens. The sequence goes on from VDFB02167084.1 coordinate 16,988, forward strand.
GTAATTCCGCAACCATTTCGGCAGCATAACATTAGCATAGACAAAAGATGGTAAATGATGCTCCGAGACTCCTTTTTATAATTCTCCAGTTGACTTCACAAACCCTAAAATCCGCTTTTAGGTCAAAATCCAATCTCCTCAAGGATGGGCGTACTTTCTCTTCAAGGCTTAAGATATAATATTTTAAATGAATATCATACTTAATAATTACGCCCTTCATAACATTGCTTTGACTTTGGAAATAATTAAAATAATCTCTTAATGAGGGCGCCACCCTCAAAAACCCACTTTTTAAAAACAACATTAAGTCATTAAATCTAAGCCAAGGGGTCAACGTTAAAATATAATATTTAAACGTGACTTTTTAATTAAATGACTTAGCTTGTCATGGAATGTGCCACGAGCCAATGTGAGCAAAGGCATCTATTAGGCCGAGGGAAGTCAGCAGGGCTGAACTCAGGCTGGAAAACATAAATAGAATTTACTAAAATGGTAAATTCCAAAAGAGGTCTCACGAATAGAGATGATCATACCAACTGCGGCTCTCGAAAGCCAGGAAAGGATCCGCGAGTGAATCCATCATCTCCAGGCAGGAACCTCCTCAAAAATAGGAAACCTAATTTACATCTTGAGCCCAGCAGGGTTCCCAAAGAAAAAGGCCAACTTGTTGATCCCTTTGGAAAGATCGAGGGTTTGAGGGACGGTACAATCCGCCCTTCCCAAAAGAGTAGCGTCACTCGAAGCAATACCACCACAACTCCGGTACTTTGGAACTAATCCATATAACAAAGTATGATCCCTTTGAAGTTTCCCCATCGTCTGGGGAAAAACCCACCATTACCAATCTTTGCACCACTCGTCACATCAATGAAAATATCATGCCAATGCTGCCACGACTCCCTTGTAGCAAAGTGTTACCATCTATGATTCTCAAACCGAAAGATCTTAAAGGAAGGAAATCAAAATCATGCAACATCTCATGTCCACGATCCCCCGAATTAACAGTATCAACCATACTACTGTCAATCACCATTCTAAATAGGAGAGATAGACTATTCAAATCAAAATCGAACTCCTCCCCATACCTCCAAATGGTAACAAATGGGACCATGCCTGCAAGTGTGACCTCTACAAATCTTCTTGCAAGGAGGGAAGCATTCCTTTGCAAGAGCTCCACAAACTCATACTCATGTCTCCGCATAAAGCTACCATGCCTCATCTGAATTATACTGGCATAACCATGAAGACTACAGAAAACAATCATAGTTCCAACCCCATGAGCCTCCGAATGGTGAACCAAAGCATGTGAGCTACTGCTGTCATGAATCAATACTGAGAGTAAACTGTCAAAGTTTACATCATCAACCATCATAAGATGAATTTGGAGGGTAGGAAAAGTGTGAAGGAACAAATAATTACTGCTGATCAAGACTAGGATCAGCGCAGTGCAATCTGATTCTCGAGTCCTACCCAAGGGAAAACAACAACACCACTCCAAATCCCAAGCGTGAGCAGGTGAGATGACCATCGAGCTGCAAAGTGACACCTCCAAGGTGGTTGGAAAACACACTAGATTCATCTCCATGAGAGAACTACCACCTCTTTGATCATGAGTGATGAACCAACTCTCCTGACTGCGAGAAACACAACATGTAAAGTGGCTGGTCTGCCTCAAACCAGCAAGCTCGAGTCTCAAAATCTGTCCTGGTCTTAGCCGGGAAACACATTCAAGAGCAACCAATCGTTCATTTCTCCAACCCATGCTCAAAATCTCTCTCCAATCCATTTGTTGATGAACAAATGGAACCATCAAGAAGTTGCTAAAGAAAAGAACGACACCAAAAGTCTGAAAATTTGATTCTTGTTCCTCCATAATTTCTTCTTTCCACAAACTGTATGCTCCATCAACCCTTGTTGAGAATCCCAAGCTTGAATACCCAACTGAAAATAATCCCCAACACTCCGGCAAGGAAACATAGCACATCTCTGAGTGCTAGTCAAAATCAAGTGCATACTTGTAAAATTGGCATCCCCTCTGATGCACCTTTGAAACCAAACCATGAAAACTTCAGGAACACTGAAGCATGAAACATAAGATGACTTCGAATTCAACTCCCAGAGCAGACTAGCATCCCTCAACCCAAGGAATGGATTGACAAGAGTGCAATCACCATATTTTGGTCCCTGTTCCAAAGTGAAGACTGCATCCTCAATTCCTCTTAAGCATTCTTTACTACTCAACATACGTGGCACATCGTCATGGAGTGATATCAAGGCATCCTTAGATTGGAGTTCACGCTTGACCTCATGCTTGGTCTCTTCACTACTTGACTCTTTTTTCAAAACAAAGAGAGGATTGTCATAAGTTGCTTCAGCACCCACTTCAAAGAAGGGATTGTCGAAGACTTGGAAGCCATTCCTTACGTCTCGCTGCCCCAAATCTGCACATGCAACTTCTGACTTTCTTGAAATGCTTTCAAGATCAAACTCCTCTTGAAGATAGTCAAAATCTCCAATCACTTGATTGATTTTTTTAGCTCTTTGTGCATCCTCTTGCTCCTTGAAAAGTTTGAAATCTGCAAACTGGTCTTCAACCTTTCTTAGAGCCAGCTGGGTTTCTTTCAAATTGTCCTTTGTTGATTTAAGCTCCAAGGTGAGCTCATCAACCATATTCTTCCTTTCTTCGAAAACAATGAAGGCCTTCTTTGCAGATTCAACGGCACGATCTTGATCTTCAATCAAGTGTATGTATGCTGAGTTCAATGTCTCCAAAGAGCCTCTGATAAGTTGCAAGTTAGGAAGAGCAACTTCATCCTTAACTCCACTTCGTCTCTCTTCAGACTGAGCCTTCCAATAGAGATCATCAACCAAAATGTGTGTGCGATCAAATAGGGATAGCGCTTGTACTTCTTTTCCAAAAGATACCTTGCATTGATCTTCCCACTCATAAACATGCAAAGACGGTGAACTGCTGATAGGCTGCAACTGAAAATCAGAACTTCGTTCCTTGCCTTTGCTGCCCTCTTTGCTACTCCAACATTCTTGTACTTCACCACCAACTAGCAGAGAATGCTCATCATCATAAAAAGCATCATACTCCACAAATTCTTCAACCCATTGCTTGCAACCAGCTTCGTGTATTGATAAATCTGATTTGTGTTTAATAACACTTTCAAACTCTCCATCTTCAAGAGCCATATGGACTTCTAGCTCTTCTTCTTCATCCCGGCCTCCTTGATCAAACATTAGACCAGTATCCAACCTGCTCAAGGAATCATGTTTGTCCGCTGTTCGGAAAGTTTTTGTAACCACAAATTCCTCTTTAGTGGCTGCAACCACTCCAAAGAGATCATTATGGAATTTTGTGGAACAATCTTCTTCTTCAAAGACAACTTCTCCTCCAAGGGCCACCTCATAGTCTACTGTGCAACCTGGTTCTTGTTCTTCATCAGGATCAAAGGGAAACTTATCCCACACAGGTTCTTTAACATAACTTGATGCCAACACACCCGGATCCCAAATGCTAGTGGGCTGATTAAGATGATCAACTGGAAAAAACTTATCATGCTCCCCTTGTAGTGATGACTCTTTGAACAAGTCAAGTCCTAATTCACTTAAGCTGAAATCATCAAAAAAGTTTCTCTCCAATGGCTCAGTTTGCTGATCAATCCCAAGACCAACAATGTCACCCCCGAAATGAAGTGAAGAATCTTCAATGTTTGTTGTTTGAAAAACTTCATCTTCATTATCTTCTATGGAACCCTCATGAGAGAGTATGTTGCTGATTTTTTCATGTGAGACTTCTTGGGAAGTTAAGACAGCAACACGAGGAAAATCCTTCCTCATCAATTCTTCAGTATGATCTTGCATGAACTCCTTAGACTCATCACCAACATCATCACTTGCTGTCACATGCAAATCTAGGGAAGTATTATGAAGCTCTCCCACACATTCCTCAACTGTCAAGGTTTCTATATCAAGCTTACGATCATTCTGAGGTGACATGTGCACCTTGCTTGTGCCTTCTTCAATATTAGTTGACTGATTTTTCTCTTCGACATGTTCATTTGTGGGCTGCAAACCACAAACAGACACTTCTTCTTCCTTCCTTGCTCCTGCAACCATTGTATGTTCTGTTTCCTCCTTAATCATTTTCTTGATGTAGTTGACCATAGCCCGCTTTCCAGGGTGATAAATCACCACCCAATCCAAAAAGGCATCAAAAGAAACACCGTTCTTAAACTCATTTGTCATGCTCTGATAATCTCTGTAGAGTATGTCAGCCTCGTGTTCACATTTCCTCTTGAACTGGCATTCTTTAGAAACCCCAATCAAATCTAACTTCTCAGACTTAGCATAAATTTTTCTGATTCCACACCTTAACTCAGGATCCTTCAATAGCGTATACAGATCATGCATTAACTCAAGTAGAGACTTCTCTGTAGTCATCTCTCTCTGTATGTAGTGTCTGATACCTCTGTCACTCATATGTCAAGTGAACTCTGTTGAGCACAGGATGGCAGGATCTTGGCTCTGATACCACTGAAATATTCCGAGCCAAATTTTTTTTGATTTTTCAATTAACAGATTACAAAGCAGTGCACCCGTTAAGGTTAGAGGAGAAAACCAAAACGTGCAAGAAAGCAACTCTAACCAGAATGGCGCCGATGATGGCGAGCATTGGTCAGAGGATCTATTACGCTAAGTACAGAAAGGATCTCAACGTCAAGTATGTGCTACCCAATCCAATGCGGAGTGAGGGCCGACCATATGACGGAGTGATTACAACAACAAATGCTTGAAGTAAATAATGCTGAAAGATGAAATTACTCGACACCCAGAATGTGCTTGCTGACCCAAGATGGGAAAGTAGCTACCATAGGGCGGAGCTATAACTATTACAAACTAATGCTGATAGTAAGAATGAGTCTACAATTCATTACAAAGCAAAATGAAGGAACACTGGTCAGTACTACTGCCAGTTTACATTATAAAGGGTGATATCTTGCTAACAATGTGAGTCATCATAAGAACAGAGTTACAATGATATTGAAGACTTTCTTTACTGACAAGTACGACTTAAAATGAAAGAGCATTAAATAGATCCAACCTCTTTCCAACTTGGGCAATCCCCAATAAAGCCACCACAAAGTCTTTGAGAACTCTCAACACCCGTCCAAGATTGAAGATGCAGATTTCTACAACTGTTATGACAGTCCTGTTTTTTTATCAAATAACCAGCAGCATATAGATATTACAAATGAAAGATATTACTTGCCAAGAGCATAAGAGTAGGACTAGTTAGTGCCGCAACCAATAAGAGAACTCTCATTTGCTTGACAACGATGCCAAATCAATAACTTCGCTCAAAGATCATAATGATAATTCTGTTTTCACAGATCTGTACTAACAGATGAATAACCAGCAGTCTACAAACTCATATAAAAGTTCATAACTCTCTCAAATATCCTCCGATGGATGTGAAATGAATTGCAATACACTCTAATGACATAGGCGACCAATTCCAAGCACTAGAAACTGATCAAAAGACCACAGATCTAATATGCACGAATCCCAAGATAGAAATAAGAGGTACAGCCCAGCAAGGGGGGCGATTCACATTTAAAAATCATATGCTTCTCTAAAAAATCTACAAACTGGAGGGAAGGGGCGCCTAAGGCCTACAATGAAGATGGGTCAATACCCATATGCAATATTTTTGTCTTTTTTGATTTACAAATAAAATTACGGATCTGCTGTAGCAAACTTGCAAAAACCAAAAACATCTAATATGCCAAAACTGAATCTACTAGGACAAATGCAGATTACAATGCAAAACTTACTACAAAACACTCAAATAAGCAAACCTCTCCACTAGGTGCTGTCTCTCAAGCACGAAGTCGAGCCCAGACTAGGAGGCATTCATTCCTCGAAGTAATTCCGCAACCATTTCGGCAGCATAACATTAGCATAGACAAAAGATGGTAAATGATGCTCCGAGACTCCTTTTTATAATTCTCTAGTTGACTTCACAAACCCTAAAATCCGCTTTTAGGTCAAAATCCAATCTCCTCAAGGATGGGTGTACTTTCTCTTCAAGGCTTAAGATATAATATTTTAAATGAATATCATACTTTAATAATTACGCCCTTCATAACATTGCTTTGACTTTGGGAATAATTAAAATAATCTCTTAATGAGTGCGCCACCCTCAAAAACCCACTTTTTTAAAAACAACATTAAGTCATTAAATCTAAGCCAAGGGGTCAACGTTAAAATATAATATTTAAACGTGACTTTTTTTAATTAAATGACTTAGCTTATCCTTCTGAATGTT
>VDFB02167086.1:0-21842 GCA_007258455.2 Sequoia sempervirens
GATGAATAGAAAAATAGATAAATGCTAATTTTCCAATATATAGAATAGCTCTCCAAATTCAAACTATACAAAAAAATATACATAATTACATGTACACATATATACATGTAATCTTGTATACATGGATGCATATAGAGACTATGTTTCATGGGATTATTAGAGAGTTCACTTGCTTTCAATATTGTTCCATACTTTGCATGTGTTCCTATGAGGACAATAATTACAGTATCTAGAACCAGCAACCAGTTACCTGAGGCAATAAATACTTTCTTCCCTTAGTTTTCTCTTGCTTTGGAGGTTTAAAGCACACAGTGAGATTGGCAATGTGACCAAAAAAAAATTGTGCCTCACTTGCTCATTCGTTTCAAAGCTCTCTTTATAGCATAGTTGTGCATTGCCTCCAAGAGTCAGATGAATCTTTGGTATTTCAAGAAAGATTCAATTGGATAACACTAAAAATGATCTAAACTATGATTTTATAATCAAAGTATCCAAATGCATTACAGCAATCCGAAACCCAACTTCCATTTAACATGTACAATGAAAATAAATAGAACGAAAAATGCATTTGCTTCAAAGTTTTAAAAGCTATTTCAACAGATTGTCTAGCCATTGTCCAAAATATGGTTTTCTATCAGCATAGTCCTTGAACCTTCTTTAGGTCTGACTGCTAGTTTGTTAATTCATTCTCATTGAAAAGTCAAATTGTGAAATGTTCCCAAGGATAATTATACTTATTTAGCTCTTTTAATTGTTATATATTCAAAGACTAATTAGCAATCCAAACAGTCTCTACTTTAGTCACATGCAATTCAATGCACTCATTTTGTATCAATAAATTGTGTACTTTCAACCACTAGTTTTAATCAAAGTATGGATATGGATTCAGATTCAAACTCTCAAAATAAATGCACATATAAATGTGTCTTCTTCTTCATTTCATAATGTATCTATGTATCCATAAGTGCATTCATGCATATATCGGTTTGTGCATATATCTTGTCATCTCTTTATGCATCTGTCTATATATGTATGATTGTATCTATGGGTACATGTATACCTCGATTTATGTATATATGCACCTATGAATTGCATACACACATGCATGTATATATGCATTTATCATGTACATGGATACATGTATACTTAATGCATCTATGGACTCATGCATGTATACCAGCGTCATTGGATCAAAGGCTCTCTTACCGGAAGGTTGTGCATTGCCTCCAAGTTTCGGTTGGTCTTATTTCAAGGAAAGATTCAAATTACATAACGCCATCATCTGAAACTACCAGTTTTATAATCAAACTATACAAATTACATTTTGCCAACGATTTTAAAACTTGGAAACTTTCCATTTAAAGTGTACCGTTCCCTATCCTCATAGTCATTCAAGTTTCTTTAGGTCTGACTGTTGCTTTGTTAATTGACTTTGATTGAAAGGTCAAAATGTGGAATGTCCCCAATGATACTTATACTTATCTCTTTTAATTGTTATATATTCAAAGACTGCTTAGCAATTCAAACAGTCTCCCCTTTGGTTAGATGCCATTCAATGCATTAATTTTGTCTAAATGAACTATGTACCTTCAGCCACTAGTTTTAATCAAACTATGCATATATAAATGTGTCTTTTTTCTCCATTTCTTTATGTATCTATGTATCCATAGATCTTAGTGGGCAATACTCTCAGGTTATTCATTACATATCTTGCCTTGTATCTCTACATTACGTTTGTCTATATATGTGTAATTTATCTATGGGTTCAATATACATTGATTTATATATATATGAACTACCTTAGATTACGCGCACATACATCTATATATATATCTATCAGTATTTTGCATGTAATTACAGCCAACCTTATAGCCATGCGGATATTACATCATATCCATCACTTTGTCTTTAGCCAAATGGCCCCTAATGGCCAAAGTATCCTAGTAACCCATGGCCATCAAGCAATTCCAGTGCCTTCCCCACCAGTTACATGGCATTTAATGCACTTGCTTCAATTATTTTGACCCCTCCATGTGTTCGCATTTTCTTGATATTTCAATGCATTTAATTTGCAGTCATGGATTATGTATCTCTACTCACTAGTCTTCTAGACTCTGCCTTTGCTTAAATTTATTTAATCAAACTATGCGATCGCATTTCACTGCTTTTCAATAACAACAATAGTTTATAAAGCTATTATGATAAATAGAAACAACTAAATGCTAATTTCCCAATCTTGATTTATCAAAATAGTACTAGTTCTCCAATATAACAAAATAAAAAGTTATATGTTGACATACATTCATGCATATTGTCCATACGTGCATATATGCATATATGCCTACATCCATATTTGCATATGCATATGAATACATCCTTCCATGTAAAATATGCATTTGCACCTATATCCAAATATGCATACATTCATGTATACATGTGTTCATATCTCCATCTCCACGTGGATTTTGTTTTCTATGTATACATGTATTTGTTGATGCATCCTTGCATATATCTGTGAATTGCTCTGCGTATTTCTGTCTCCATGTATTTAATGTTCTCCACTGCATCAACATTTACATGTTCTCTTTTATTATGATCTTCCATATTTATTTTTTCCATAGTATATGCATAAAAGAATTGCTTGTTTTCTATTGTTTGCATTTAGAAATTCAGATCCTAGATTACCTTATTTAGGTGCCTTGAGTGAGAAATTACAGCAGCCAGATTGTTATTTTTCTATGTTTATAATTGGCCAGTTTCGACCCTATGATGATTTTTTAAAAACTATGGCATTGATGAATTGACATGCACTTCTCAACCACAGGGCAGACTTGGGTACCTACTCTCTTGAAGAGAGACAATCTCCCACAATGAGTTGCAGGAACCCCACTGTCTCCAAGGTCTCTACTGCGGGGTGCCAGTCCTTTGTGATTGCCAAGATACCAGGTAGTTTGATGGATTCTTTGGAATCCCACAAAGAGGCTGACCTTCTGAGAAATACAAAGTGGTGTGGATGTAGAGCTAGCAAGTTAGATCTTAGAAGAGTTTTAGGTATGAAAGCCCAGGTTATGTGTTGGGTACAGGTTTTCAAACAACAGGTCCTCTCAAACTCCACCTTGGTTGTTAGATTTACAGCTCTATAATGTGCAATGAACCTTGGTATTGTTCAATTTCTAAAAAAAAGGAAAAAGAGCGAAGGGAAAGAAAAGTTCCTAAGTCTGAAGCTTGCTATGAATAGTGACAATGGAGTTCCTGCAATGGAAAATTCCTTAAAACAATATCCCACTTAACCAGGGACTTCACAGTATCATGGAAATTGTGCTATCTTCTAAGGGCTACAGATTTTTATCTTTCATCCACCACATACATGCATGAACTAAAGATAAGTGTTTGGGGCAGCTTTAAATCAAGTCCAGGCTAACTTTGCACAGTTATCTACCTTCAGCAAACAACAAAAAGTATGGACTAAGGGATCGTCAACAAAGCAGGAATTTTCACAATCAGCCAACAGCATTCCTAAGACTTATCAAAATAACATGAACAGCTAACTAAACAGCAAAGAGATCTAAACTAAACATGTGAAATTGGAGAAATGAATCAAATGACATGAGAGAAATCAAGGAAATACACCAAGTCAATGTTATTTCTTATAAATTTCTGCAGCATGCCTTTACAACAACTCAACTCTCACTTTTGCAAATGAGGGGAGTGCTCTATTTATAGTTTTCCAAAAGTTAAATGAATGGTCAGGATTCATTACAATTGTGTGGCCAAGATTCATTACAAAATAGGGTTTCACCTACCCCCAAATAGATTTACAATTTAAAAAACATCCCTTGTCTCTTCCCTATTTCATCATCTAGTGGATGACACTATTGCTCTTTCGTCCTGTAGCTAATTGATGTTTTCTTGGTTGTAGCTACTCTTTAGGGAGGTCTTCTTCTTTGGCCGGGCTGCCTTCCTGCAAATCGGAAGCTACGCGCTCTATATACTTGAGGATGACCGCCTGGAGCTTGTCGATCTCGAGGATCTCGCATCTCAACACTTGGTAGCTCCACTCTTTAGCGTTATCCTCTAGCATTTTCCAGTCTTCATCATACTTCGAGCCTTGATCTTTGAAAAGTTGTGATCGGTCGAAGGCGTGGGCAGCAAAACTTAGGAATTCTGTGGTGACTTCTCTGGCTGTTCCGTCCTTCATCTTCTCTTGAGGCCATCAGCTTAAGATATTCGGTGCATTCTACCCAGATTTCCTTGATCCACGCAACATCCGGATCCACTCTGCTCAGGATTTGCTCTAGCCTGTCCTTTCGGTTGTCGAGATCCCGACGCCACACGTCCACCAGCCAATGATCTTCTTTCTTTAGCTCTAGCTTCTCTTCCCATGTGCTCTCAGGCATCTGAAGGATGGCCTCAACCTTTGGGAAGGTGGAGTCATAGATCGCAGGGAAATTGGTGCAGAGCTTCCTCGTGCCCTCCAGGGATTGGGTCAGGTCCAAGAACTTATTGGCTATCTGCACAGCCCTGTTGATTCCCACGTTTCCGACACTCACGACCTGCTGGAACCAATCCTCAGTGGTCCTCTCCAAGTTCTTCCTCCTTTCTACCTTATCCATCTGCTCCTTGGAGAGTAGCTGCGGTGCAGTTGTAGAGGTAGTGGGCAAGTCATCTACTGAGGACCACTGCTAAATATAATCAGTCAGGGCAGCAACCTGCGCTTTGAGCTCATCCTTGGTGACCTTGTCCTGTTTGATTAGATGCACCACCGTGGCCACTGACTCCTCCAGATGTTCGACCTTCTGTTCCCTGGTCACTGTCCCTAGGTCAATTGTAGAGATATTGTAGCTAACTCCGGCCTAGCCAACAGTTGGCGTTGCTACCTGTGCTGCCCAGGAGCCAGAAGCATCCATGGTTATCTTGGAACGGACCTTAGGCTTCTTCTCCTTCTTTGTTGTGGTAAGGGATCGAGCCAAGATGGCCTCCAATCTCAACCTCGGGTCTGTCAGAACTGGGGTAGTCTTCTTCAACTTTTTCTCCAACCAGTCGGGCATGGCAGACTTGTCTTTAGATGCATCGTGGCTGCCCTCGCCCTTTTCAGTTATAGGCAAGACTACTGCCTCCTGTTCCTTTTGGGGCTCTTCCTTTTCCGTGGTAGCTTCCTCCTCTTGGTAGTGTCCTCTTCCTCTTCGTCGGAGTCACGATAGAACACAAGGCATTTGACGGGAAGCCTGGTGGACAATTGCCGGGTGGGGCTGTCTCCCTTCGCTGCCTCCTCTTCTTTCTCCTCTTCCACAGCCTCGGCCTCGGGGCTCTTGACAGCATGGGTCTCAGCCTCGGTGATATCTTTCATCTGCTGCTCTTCTGGTGGCCGCCCCTCTTCAGTAGATGGTGACCTTTCTGCCTCCTCCCCAATGTTTTTCAGTTGCTGAGCCGGCTCCTCCTCAAGGTCCTCATCAAATTTTTGGATGAACTCCTTGGCGCCCGAGCCATCCTCTTCATCTCCGCCCTCGGAAGAGCCTGTCTCTTCCTCATAGGCCACTTTGTCGATGGTTCGATGTTCGTACTCGGGGTGCTCGTGATATTCATCGGCCTCTTCCTCAATAGGCTTCGAGGCTTCCCATTCTTGTTCCTCCAATTCCTCTAATATTTGCATTGTGGCCTCCATGGCTGGTGGCCCTGTTGGCGGTTGTGAAGGCTGAGCCATCGCGAGGACTTGGGCAAGGGCTGCTTGGAGAGCTGGATTCATCAGTATTTGTGAGAGCTCAGGGGGAAGGTTCTGCATATGTCTGGTGAGGACCTCAGGCATGGTGGTGACGGGAATGGGTGATGTAATTGTAGCCAGAGGGAGGGATGTAATAGGTGACGTGGCAGTAGAAGAGGAAGGGGAAGTGGTCATGTCGAAAGAGGAGTCAACGACGATCACTGACACGGCCATGGGAGAAGGGGCGAGATGGACAGAGATGTCCACTGCCGGCGGAGAGGAGGCGACCATAGCCTGAGAAGCGGGTGGTGCGCCAGGAGGGGCAGGGAGAAGCAATGTAGGCTGCAATTCAGTTGTTACCATTACCTGTTTGAGCCTCTTGGGAGATGAGCCTCCTGTGTCTTTCTTCGCTTGCCCTTTAGGGTCTGCAGATTGGGCAGTTTCTGTTCCTTTCCTCTTTTGGGACCTGGTGACGGGGGGAGACTTGGATGTCTCACCAGCTGATGTAGAGGCAGCAACATCCTCCGTGACGCTCGGCTCACTTTTGAGTGCCTCATATGTAAGGACTACACCTTGTTGCTTTAGTTGTGCCACCCGCCCATCAACCCACTCGTTAGTGCGAGCTATAATCGGCTGGGTAATAGTATCTAGGTCATCGACCTATTGCTCGTCCCAGTCTATGGAGGGGATTGCCAGGTTGGCAACTGCCAAGTACCTTGGGTGCATTATTGTGGACTCGTCCTCCTCAAGCTGGTCCGACACCTCGAACAGTTGCACTCTTCTTAGGAACAGGACGGTCATACGCATGTAGTGCCTCATGCGTACCTCCTTGTCATCTTTACGATCGGCCCAGAAGTCTTCGACGTGGTATCTGTGGGCGTATGCCAGCCCCAGTGCCTTTCTGACATGGCCATGTGGGTCCATTCACGGGTGAGCCGTGTACCAGTCAAAGTTATATTCTTTAAGCTCTTTTTCAGAATTGCCGGCGCATTGGGATGTCTGCAGTCGATACAGGCCTTGGCCGACGGTCATGGGATAGGGGATCCCTGCCACGTGTTTGTTGCCGAAGACTTTCTGGATGTGTTGGAGCTGCCGGGAAAGCTCCAGGAGAATGATCCTATCATTCGGGTACCTCGGCAGTTTGTTCGGCCATTCCGTGAATCCCTGGGCACGGATGTAGGTGAATTTGGGGAACTGGATATATAGGAAGGCATACTCCCTTAGGAGCGCCCTGGCGCTGTGGGAGACCCTTCTTTCAAAGTCTCCGTCGATCAATCTGATGATGTGGCCTATGAAGGCATCATTGACCCGACAGTACTCCTTCTTGAAGTTGCGATACTGGAGTTGAAGGTACTTGTCAAAGGGCTTGAGCCCTCGCCTGTGTTCCTGATCCGGTGCTACAAATAGCCCGCTGTATTGTCTGTGACCGGCCAGGGAATATACCAGGTAAGAGGTCATGTAAAACTTGGAGCTCTTCTTGATGTTTACAAACTGCTCGTGGAAGCAGTTGCTGATAATGCCTCCCCAGTCGAATGAGGGCTTACTGTTCACGTCCTCATTCCCTCTCAGGATCTGCTCAATGTAATAGGCCATCCACTCTTGGAAGTAGGCGGCCGCTGGGAGGCCCATGACCCTGCTTAACATGGTCACCAAGTCGTGATAGTCTTCACGGAAGTCGCTGCGAAACAACTCTTGGGGAACCTTTGCAGCGCTGCCCCGTCTCTCCTTAAGCCAGTAAATGTTAATTGATTTCTTGCAGCCCAACGGATTGGCATCCCATGCCGCCTGGCATTGTTCCAAAGTGGGGACCTCCATGTGTGGGAATGTGGGAATGTGGAATGTCTTTGTGATTCTTTTTGGCGACATGTCGGCGAGGATGTTCCCCTCCTTCTCCACGATTGTCCTGGTATCCGTCTGGTAGGCTTCTCGGCAAGCCATTACAAGTTCGGGTGCCATTAGAGAGGGAGGGAAGCCGGCAGCCTTGACGATTCCACTTTGACGTATTAATCTGGCATTATTGTCCTAGGGTCGACCTTGACCCTTTGGGTGAACTCATCTATGTTCACTTGGCCGATGTTGGTATCTAAGATTTCCTTCTAGTCTGTTGAGACCTTCGACCGGAGCGGCTCACCCTGGAACTGAAATTTCATCTGATCCTTATCGTCTTTTCCACGAGCGGCCCTTCCGAATTTCTTACCTTTATCCTTTTCGGTGGAGGCCCCTGAGGTTCCTGCAGCCGATTCCATATATCCTGCAAGCAAAGGGCGAAGTCAGCACAACAAAACATCAACAGCGTTAATGTTAGTCCACATTATGAGCATATCATCTAGATAATTACTCAAATACATCATAAATTTTATCCTAAGATGATATCGATTTCATTTTAGAGCATTCAGACAATCCGGGCCCGGAGGCCCGGACTTCCCTGGGAATAATGCTGCCAGGGAGGGAAAACATGACCGAAAGTTCCCGGAGACCCCCGCTGGCCAAATTTTGGTATTTTAAGAGGCCCATAATGGAGAACGGCATGATTTAGGACGTGGGTCGAAGTTACATTCCGATTTTTGAGTTGGTTTGGATTGATTTAAGGAACTTCAGAGGTTTCAGGCCGGAAGGCAGTTAAGGGGTAGCCGTTTAGGACGGCGAATAGCGGGCTGAAGTTCGGAACCCCGGGCCCCGGAGGCCGGGAGGGCGCAGCACGAAGGTCACCGCATAATCTTCGACCATTTTGAACGGCGGCGGCGAGGAGAAGACCGGAGCCCGGAGGGCGGGGAGCCGACTGAGGTTCGCCGCCGAGAGATATTGCAACGTTGATCAGCGGCGACAGCTAGGAGACCCCCCGAGTCCGGCCCACAGGAGGACGCACGACGACTGCCGCCGCGAGGTTAAGGCAGCAGTCGAACGGCGATGGTGGAAGGCAGTCCGGAGCCGGGCGGCAAGAAGACGAGAGCTGTAGGCCGCCGCATGAATTTTGCGATGATTTGAACAGCGGCGGCGGCAGAAGTCAGGCCGGCTGGCGGAGAAGGCAAGGAGAGCAGCAGCCGCCCGAGGTGCTCGGGCA
Organism: Sequoia sempervirens; assembly: GCA_007258455.2. NCBI lineage: Eukaryota > Viridiplantae > Streptophyta > Pinopsida > Cupressales > Cupressaceae > Sequoia > Sequoia sempervirens. Next base: position 8,760 of record VDFB02167086.1, read on the forward strand.
GTAGAGGCGGCAATGGCTGGCTGAAAACATCCGAGAACTGAAAACGGGGCAAGCCCGAGGGTTATTACGTCGACTGACCGAAGCCGGAACCATCAGGGTTAAGAAACCTGAAATCTCAGGGCGGCGAATTTCGGAGAAGTCCGGGGCATGAAAGTTTAGGTTACTGACAGCCAAAGAAACAAAGGGACGGTGGTGAACTCAACAAGGGCTGGTAAATGGCGGAAAAATGTGGAACCCGTCAGGCTGGGCACCACGACGGGCCCGAAGACGGAACAGTGAAATATTGAGTTAGGGAAATTAGGGGTCCAGACCACATGGCGGGATGGCTTGGTTAGATTTTAAGCGTAACGCATGCATGCAGGGCGAAATCCCGGTACGTGGGGCCATTGCGTAGGCATATAGCTATGCAGGAATGAAACTGGCCCGAAAGAGGGGACGGGCGAGGGCAGTCACCACATGAAAACGGCAGCGCAATGGGCAAGCTCTTGGGATCAGCGAAGGAGGCCGATACGATGGGTTTAGGCGATTTTAAAACATGGGTAAGGGGTGCCGTAGGGTGCCCTTCAATTTTATGCTATTTAATCAATTGTTCATTTAAACGAAATCCCCAAAAATGATCAAAATGATGGGAGGGCAAACAAGGATGGCCTGTAGATCATGTAGTGCGGAAACCAGCGGGAGAATGCAGCCGGAATCGTGAGACTTGGGCGACCAGAACCGCAGGGATTGCAGTGGGCTCCGGATGTTGGCCTTATCAATTCGCTCTAATTACATAAAGTAGAAAATAGAATTGGCCGGATCATGTATTCCTGCCCTACTCATATTGTCACGATCATTTAATGCGAGTCTGGACGTAAAGGTGGAATTCAAAATTAGATTATTTGTGGCAAGAGATTCCCGAAAGGGCCTAGAGCTGAGAAGGACGAAGCGCCAACGACCGCCCACAGCGAGTTTTAACGTTGACTGTGGCAGTAACTGGGATAATTGTTGGGGAACCCCACGGTGAGGAGCGGATTAAATTCGCGTGAAGAATTAAACTGCGTGGGTAAGCCCGGTGGCGAAATAACACCGGGCAGAGAGGCGAGGGAGGGCTGCCAGAGCCAGATCAAAGATGGCGATCACAGGACTGATCGGGCGAGGACCGAACTGGGCTTAGAAGGAGTGAGGTGCGATCAATCCCGATGAGTTCTGAACGGAAGATGGCAGGGCAGGCTCCGAAGGGCAGAAAGATGCCTGGGCAACGCCGCAAAGGGCGGTGAACGCAAAGGGGAAACCCGAAAGGGGAACCCCGGAGGCCCGGACCCCGGGTGGCCCAGGGCCGTCCAGAAGCAAACGAAGCCAAAGGAACCCACGAGGCCCCGGAGGGCAGCAAAAAACTAAGAGGGAAAGCATGGTTGATTTTAGGATGAAACCTTAGAGCAATATCGACCACACAGAACATCAAAAAAGAGAGGCACGCAAAATGAGGCAGCCCTGAAAGACCCAGCAAGGAGAAAGAAAAGAGGGTCCCCGTTCCGAACGGGGCGTGTGTGTGCTGAGGGCACAACAAATGGCGACTCCGTTGGAGAACGCTCCGGAGCATTCTAGGGATAAATATTCATTCAGGACCCAGAATCTCTAGTCTCGCAGACCAAGAGCGGCTTCCAAGGATGAACCCGGGAGAACGAGATCCTTAATTAGGTCAGCTTACATGGCATCTCAGAAGCGTGTGTGAAGTGAGTTCATTCCTTTCCTAGGGATAGTAACCAGAGTTATCACTTCAACTGAATGAGCTACATAAGTTGTCTAACACCAAAAGTAACCTGGACATTGCCCCGCTGCCAGTCAGGCGTCCATAGCCCCAGCGGAGTTATCGCTACAATCTCATGGATATTGCTCTACTGCCAGCCGGGCGTCCATAGCCCCAGTAGAGTTATCCGAACGCCCATACGATCATTTATTTCCTTTTTTTAGAGTTTCTTTTCTCTCTTTTGCTTTGATATTTCATTTCTCTTTTATCATTTAGCTCGACCGGGTAAGCATTGAAGCCTACAATGGGTTTGAGACTGCAGTGGTCACTAGAGTAGACTTAAGATTTTTCACTCACCAGGGTGTCATAACAACCATAGTACGGTCCTTCAGAGTTTATTATTATATAATTTGTGCGTGATCTGAGATGCGGGTAAGAAGATCCGGCGAAGGGTCAAGTTCTGAGCAGAGTGCAGACAGGGAAATCATTTGCGGATAGCTTTGCAAAGACCAATAGTCTAGAGTGAATGTTTAGCCAAAGAACACAAAGAACAGACAGCAAAGTGGACTGCTTGTCAGGCAAGCACGGCCACCGCAAAGGAGCGGGAAACCTCTTTCGAAACAAAACTGTCAGGGGGGAAGACAGTAAAAAGCGACGCAGACACAATGCAAACAAGCAAGAGAGCAACTACTCTAACCTATGTATAGGTATTTACAATGAAGAGCTTGAAGGAGCTCAAGCTTGGAAGTAATGCTTCAGGTGCTACCCATTGACTGGCAACGGGACATTTTCACCGGTTAAGGTCTTTAGGCGGAAGGCATTGTCTCCCAAAATCTCAGCTATCTGAAAGGGGCCAAGCCAAAGCTTGTCGAATTTTTTGTGTCCCCCTTTCTTCTCATGGGCCTTGTCCCAATATAGGACCAAATCTACAATCCTAAAGGCCTTGATTTTGGCTCGGCGGTCGAACTATCTCTTCACTACGCCCTGATGTTTGGCGAAATTTTCTATTGCACAGTTTCAGACTTCCTCTAAATGTAAAAGCTCAGCTAATCGAGCTTCTCTACGATCTCCTCCTTCATAAAAAATTGTTGATGAACTGAAGAGTAGGAATCTTCAGGTGGATGGGGAATATAGGTTCCAGGCCATAGACAAGGTGGAACGGAGAATCGCCAAGGGCAGCCTTGTGGCGGGTGCGATCAGCCCAAAGGGCGAAACAGAGCTGGGTATGCCAGTCCTTGGGATTCCTATCTAGCAGCTTCTTGATCACAGTAATCAGATTTTTATTTGTGGATTCGGCAAGGCCATTGCCCTGAGGGTAGTAATTGGATGAGAATTTGAGGGCAATCCCATAGTCAAATGCCCAGCTAGCAAATTTTAATGAAGCAAAGGCAGGTCCATTATCACATACCAAAGCGATTTAGAATGAAACTTTCTAAGAAATCAGTAACTACTTTAGTTGTGCAATGCTTACATACCATTGCTTCCGTCTATCTAGTACAATAATCAGTAGCGGTCAGAATGTACCTGTGTCCTACAGACGATGGAGGGCTTATCGGACCGATGAAGTCGAGACCCCACTTTGCAAAAGGCCTTACCTCCAGCACGGGCTGTAGTGGGACAACAGCATTCCTCTCCCTGGTGGCAGCGGTCTGACACGTATGACAGGAACGAACATGGCAATGGGCATCCTTGAAGACGGTTGGCCAATAATACCCTGCCCTTAATATCTAATGTGTCGTAGAAGAACCCGAGCCATGGCCCATACCAAATTTATTGTGAAATTCTCTCAAAATGCGTTCTGCTTCCTCTTTTCCAAGGCATCTTAGATAAACGCCCTCATGATTCTTCTTATAGAGGATGGAACCTTGTAACATATAACTATTACTTTTCAATCTCAGGGCCCTCTTCTGGACTCCTTGTAGATGCGGTGGACACTTATGATTCAGCAGATAATAAACAACATCTTGGTACCATTCTCCCGGGGAGACATCTTCGAGCTGGTATTGTTATACTATGAGTTCAGGTCTAGCCCCTGCTGCTGTTTCGGCCATTGTATGGGTGAGTGCATGCCCTCTTACCAATTTCATTGGTTGGATCTCCATATCATACTCTTGGAGCAGGGTGACCCACTTAGCCCTTCGTTCGCCCAATTCATTTTGCATAAGCAGCGTCTTAACTGCTAGTTCGGGAACAATGGCGAACACCTTGTTGCGTAGAATGTAGTGTCTAATTTTTTTTACTCCTCTGACGAGAGCATACGCCTGCTTTTCTATGTTGTGGTAACGTAATTCAGCATCTTTGAGGGGAGCACTCATGAAGGCGATCGGATGCTCGTTTCCCTTATCATCCTTTTGGGTCAACATGCTAGCACAGGAATGCTCTGAGGCAAATGAGTAGATATAGAACGGCTTCAGATAATCTGGGCTAACTAACACAGGTGCCTCAACAATGGCCCGTTTGATTTCTTCGAAGGATTGTTTGGCATCTGGCGTCCATTCGACTTTGGCGTCCTGTTTGAGCATGGCATTGAGAGGTTTGACAATTTCTGTGAAACCTGTGATGAATTTTCGGACAAAGTTGATCTTTCTGAAGAAAGACTTTAATTCCTTCTTACTGCCCGGGGGCTGAATCTTGAGTAGGGACTCGATGCGCTCAGGATCGATGGAGATTCCTCGTTCTGAAATGATGTGGCCCAGCAGCCTGCCTTCGGTCACTCCGAAAATGCACTTCTTGGGGTTTAGAGAAACCCTGAATTCCCTGCATCTCTGAAATACTTTGCACAAGTCAGAGACGTGATCACCTCTCTTCTTAGAGAATACGGTCAAATCATCCATATAGATGATTATGCATTTGTTAATAAGGTCTTTGAAGGTGATATCCATGGCGCACTGGAAAGTGGCACCGGTGTTGATGAGTCTGAAAGGCATTCTTCTGTATGCGAACGTTCCCCACTTAGTGGTGAACGCTATCTTGTGGCGGTCCTCATATTGCACCATTACCTGGTTATACCCTGAGTATCCATCGAGGAAGGACATCATTTGGGAGCCGTTAACGATTTGCAACACCTCATCCAGCGAAGGCACTGGATAGTTGTCCTTTTTCGAGGCGCGATTTAGATTGCGAAAATCCATGCATAGCCTAATCTCTCCATTTTTTTTCCTGACCGGGACCAAGTTGGCCACCCATGTGGAATGCCTGACGGGAAAGATGATTCTTGCCGAAAGCAACTTTTGTACTTCCTTGTAAACAACAGGTTCCAGCAGGGCATTGATAGGGCGCTGCCGCTGGTGGAATGGCCTCACTTCGGTCTTGAGGGGGATGGTGTGGGTAATGACAAAAGTGTCGTAAGTTTTTAAATCTCTGTAACTCCATGCCACCACGTCAGGGTATTTTTGTAACGCATCCGTGATCCCTCTCTTTTCCTCCGATGTGCACACTTTGCCAATGAAAACATTCTTGATCTTCTCGGCTGTTCCAAGGTTGTGTGCGTTGCACTGGTTACTGATGGCCTCCTTTTTTATTTGCTGATTCTGATCTATGATCTGATCCAGGTCGAATACACACTCCAGCTGAACCATACCTTTGGGGATCGTGTTGGTTTTCAGATTGATAACCCCCTTTATGTCTAATTCAGCCTCCTGCAGATCAGCTTCATCAATTATTTGGGCAGCGAAGACGTCATAACTTGTGATGAACTGGAGGATATGCTTGTCGTCATTGAAGACCTATAGGTGAGTAACATTATCCGGGACCGATGGCATGGATGTTAGCTCAACGGTGAATTTCTTGAGCCCAGACAAAGAGAGGGGCTGTAGGGTGCTAGCTGCTTGGGCTAAGGCATCAGCTGCGCGATTCTGAGCATGACAGATCAATTGTATGTTGAACGCATCTAGGCCCTCTAAGAGATCCCAAACCCTGTGCCTATAATTGGTGAGTCTTCGATCATGACAGGAGTACAATTTTTGGACCTACTTAACTACAAGTGCGGAATCTTCGAAGACTTGCAGCACTTTCACATTTTTCTTCAAGGCCATAAGAAGGTCAAGGACTAAAGCCTCATATTCTGCTACGTTATTGGTGCAATAAAACTGCAACCGGTGGGCAGCGAGAAATGTCTTACCTGTCGGACTGATGAGTTTGATCCCCGCTCCAGCTCCTTGCCTTGATTTCGATCCATCAAATCAGAGCGTCCAGCACGCGGAAGATTCTTTATCTTCGGGTCTGATTGAGCCTCCGTTCCCTTTTGGATGGACGGCGAGCCCTGCGATCTTAAGGGAGTTTTCCGGTTTAAGGTGGTGATCAACAGGTGGTTCTGCTGGTGTCCCCTTTGGCGTTTCCGTTTGGGGGGCAACTAATTTTTTAACATTGGCCACTGTAGCTTGGCACAGGCAACAATCGAACTCGGAGTGAGTAGCGTTGTGGACCCTGCACCAGTTCGGTAATAAGAGATCCTGGAAATTCATTCTAGCTCCTAGACTGAGCTGATCTCTTGCACATTTTCCCATGAACTCCTGGAAGCCATCGAGTAATCCCCAGTCATCCTCCTTACTTGGCTCGTTATCGGTTTCTATCAATGTTTCGGTATCTGGGGGCATTCGCATAGAATCTGCCGAGGGACTACACAATACCAGCAATACTTCATCTATACTCTTCCTAAAGCTCAAGCTCATTTTGGTAAGCAAAAGGGAGATAATTCCCTAAATCGGTCTCGGTGAACAACACCTCGCTGAGATTGTTGTACTCCGTGATCATATATTTCATACGAGGTTCACGGTTAATACGGATCTGATTTGGCAACCCCTTCCACGGCAGCCACATATGAGAAAGATCGGTGGCGGTGTATCTGTTCAGCGCTTTGGTGAACTCCCTCCCCAGAATAATTCTATAAGCATCAGGAATGTCTGCTACTTGGATATCAACGACCTGCTGTATCTGGGGGTCCACAGCAATTTGCATGGGGATGCGGTTTATTTCACCCACGATGTTGATCTCTGTTTTGTCCAGCTGGGTCACCTTTCTCTTTGAAGGTGTGGGGGTGATGCCAAGAGCCTTGCATACGGCCAAGGGCATGACGTTGGCAGACGCTCCTGAATCGAGCAGGCAGTTGTGCATGTTCTTCCCAAAGACCCTAATGGTAGTCAGGAAAGGGGGAGTTTCCGGTCTCCCTTGGAGGATGCCCACAGGTGTGTCCATTTGAGCTATTTTACCTTTATTCCTATCACTGGTCATATCCCTGGTTTGCTTATATTGCTGATCCTTAGAAAACTGCCTGGTGGCCCCTTCTGGCTCTTTTTCGGTTTGCCTACTTGTTGACTGGTTTACGGAGGCATCGTTCCTTCCTCCAGTATTTTTCCGTATCTCAGGTTCTTTCCTAAGCTCTTCAAAGGTTACCCTCTTGACTGGGGTCTCTTGTGTCGTGTTAGAGGACGGAGTCCCATTCAGAGCCCTAAAGAAAGCGTGCCTCATGGCAGGAACCCTTAGTAACTCGAAGGTAGATAAGCTGATCTTTACCTTCTTGAACTCATCCACCACATATTCACCCATTTGCTCAATTTCGAAGCTGAAAGCTTGGCCTATAGCGGAACTAGGGGTTTGGACCTTGGTTTGCCCAGGCGGATTTTGGGGTTGGCCCTGAGGCTGATTCTGCAACTGGTTTTGAGACTGGTTCTTGTTGAGATATTGGGCGGGTATATGAGGGAGCCCTGGGTTATTGCTGGCCTTTGGATCAGGCGGAGTGGTGAAATTGTTTGGTGGGGTAGAAGTTGTGAAGGGTCCACCCGCTTGCTTATTTCTAAGGGAGTATGGACTCGACCGCTGATGGAACATGTGGACCTCATCCACAAATGGTTCCTCTTCATCCATTAGACCATTATCTACTGAATCGAAAAGCTGAGCCAAAGTTTGTTCATTACTTACCTCTTGCGCTTTCTCATCCTCAACAGGAGTCGGCTTGGCTTCGGGCTCGTTGCGGTCGCCTCGCGGAAACGGTGCCTGATTGACCACCAGACACGAAGAATCGTAGGGCTCAGATGGGACGATGTCCCTGCAGTTGGCATTGTTGACTACATTTTGTACCTCCACCTGGAAGATTTCAGCAGCTGTCTGGAACTCAGGACAATCTAGCTTAGAATGCCTGCTGGTTTTGTGAAGTCGGCACCATCCGGACAAGGCTCCCTCGGCCAAATATACACCGCTGGATGTTTTGTCGTTGCTCGCCAGTTGATCAAATGGCGTGGAAACACCACCGTTGTTGGGCCTGGTGTTCCACGTGTGATTTTGCCTCTGAGAAGGGATTCTTTCTGTATTTTGATTGGAATTCTGCCCCCTCTCATAATTCTGCCCCGAGGAGGGGCCTACTTCCCGATTATCCCTGTTGTCTCTATTATCTCGGGATTCTCAACTGTCCCTGTTGAGATTGGCCTGGAAGTTGCGTTGGGAGGCCTGCAGCTGATTATTCTGGTTCTTCAGATGCGTCATCTCTGTGGACATCTTCTTAATCATTTTCGTTAGTTCTTCTAGTTTATCCTTCTCGGTCGCACCTCCAGGCGACGAGGCCGAATTTTGGAGGAAAGCGGGCAGAGTCGCCGGTTGATTTTGATAGGCTGGAGGGAACTCAAGTCCTGACAAGTACAATGGTGCCTAGGGCTATTGGGAATATGCTTGCTGTTATGGGGCCGTCTGAGAATAGTTGTACTGTTGCTGGGGCTGCAAGTAGGAAGTCGCGGGAGGCGCATAATTCAACAGCTGCCCTGGATGCGGCACCATAGGCAATTGAGGCACCTGGTTCATGAGAGGAGTTTGGTGAGCAAACGCCTGATTAAGCCCCTGAATTTGCATTGGGTGGGCGACGGGCCCCAAAGAGGGTAGTGGGCCGGAGATATTTTATCCCATGTCCGCACTTGCAATGACGGCTTCCGCATAGGCTGCCAATAGGGTAGCGGGAGGCGGGCGCATCCTTTTTACCAAGGCGGACGTGAGGTTGTCTAGAGGCGCGTAATAGACGGGGAGAGCTGCCACATCATTATGGACGTAAGGATCCTGAAGCCTCATGTGAGCCCGATGGAAGCGATCATTGAAGGAGCCGATAGGTTCGTTGACCTCCCTTCTGATGGACATGAACTGTTGATAAAGATCCGCGGGGTTAACAGGGATCTTGTATTTCTGCAGAAAGACATTCTTCATCAGGTTCCACGAGGTGATGGATCCCCTTGGCAGATTGATGTACCAGTAGAAGGCCTCTTCTCCCAGTGAATGCGGAAAGAGGCGACACGCCACGTCCTCGTGATCCACCTGCATTTCGGTAATCATCGTTTCAAATATCTTGATATGCTCTTTGGCTATTCTTTGCATGTCGCGGGTATGGAACTTCGAACAAAAGCCCTCTGGATTCTTGGGCATATCATTGTAAACAGCAAAGTGTATCGGCGAAGGGTTATGCGCAAGCCAAGCCATGAGGGGAGGCGGAGGTGGCACCTGCTGTTGGAGAATGGGGATCTGGGGCTGTATTGGCAATACAACCACAATATGGGACTACCCTTGAGCTATGGCTGTCTTGACTGCGCCTTGGGCTGAAAGGGCCGGGAGAGGAGCAAACCTCCGGCTGCCAGAGATTGACGGTGCAAATGTTGTCTGAGATGGTCGGATGGAGGATGGAGGCCAGCCAAATGAAGGCGAGGGCAAAGCGGAGGCGGATGGAATGGAAGAAGAGGAAAAGGTGGCGCTGCTTCCTTGTGCTCGTTTTGCCCTCGTGGGAGGCTACAATTCTTCAAATTCTCCCTTGTTCGGCGTTGACCGTAAAATTCTATGAAACCTTTCGGGGGAGAATGATCCGATTCGATCCAGCTTCGCTTTATCCTTTAACTTAGTTCTTCACCGTGGCCCTCCTTCTAGCGCCAGTTCTGTTGATGGTGTTTTTATGCACTTCTCAACACAAGCAGTGCTTAGGTGCACTACCTCTCTTGAAAGACAATCTCCCACAATCGAGTTATGTGTTGGCTGTAGGTTCAAACAGCAGTCTCAAACTCCATCTGGTTGATAGATTTGGCTCTATAATGTGCAATGAACCTTGGTATTGTTCAATTTCTAAAAAAAAGGAAAAAGAGCGAAGGGAAAGAAAAGTTCCTAAGTCTGAAGCTTGCTATGAATAGTGACAATGGAGTTCCTGCAATGGACAATTCCTTAAAACAATATCCCACTTAACCAGGGACTTCACAGTATCATGGAAATTGTGTTATCTTCTAAGGGCTGTAGATTTTTATCTTTCATCCACTACATACATGCATGAACTAAAGATAAGTGTTTGGGGCAGCTTTAAATCAAGTCCAGGCTAACTTTGCACAACTATCTACCTTCAGCAAACAGCAAAAAGTATGGACTAAGGGATCGTCAACAAAGCAGGAATTTTCACAATCAGCGAACAGCATTCTTAAGACTTATCCAAATAACATGAACAACTAACTAAACAGCAAAGAGATCTAAACTAAACATGTGAAATTGGAGAAATGAATCAAATGACATGAGAAATCAAGGAAATACACCAAGTCAATGTTATTTCTTATAAATTTATGCAGCATGCCTTTACAACAACTCAACTCTCACTTTTGCAAATGAGGGGAGTACTCTATTTATAGTTTTCCAAAAGTTAAATGAATGGCCAGGATTCATTACAATTGTGTGACCAAGATTCATTACAAATTAGGGTTTCACCTACCCCCAAATAGATTTACAATTTAAAAAACATCCCTTGTCTCTTCTCTATTTCGTCATCTAGTGGATGACACTATTGCTCTTTCGTCCTGTAGCTAATTGTTGTTTTCTTGGCTGTAGCTACTCTTCAGGGAGGTCTTCTTCATTGGCCGGGCTGCCTTCCTGGAAATCAGAAGCTGCGCGCTCTATATACTTGAGGATGACCGCCTGGAGCTTGTCGATCTCGAGGATCTCGCATCTCAACGCTTGGTAGCTCCACTCTTTAGCGTTATCCTCTAGCATTTTCCAGTCTTCATCATACTTCGAGCCTTGATATTTGAAAAGCTTCAATCGGTCGAAGGCGCGGGCAGCAAAACTTAGGAATTCCGTGTTGACTTCTTCGACTGTTCCGTCCTTCATCTTCTCTTGGAAGTATGACTTCACCTTCTCCGCGTCTATTTACACCGTGGGCATATCATAGCCTGCCATCAACTTAAGATATTCAGTGCATTCTACCCAGATTTCCTTGATCCACACAACATCCAGATCCACTCTGCTCAGGATTTGCTCTAGCCTGTCCTTTCGGTTGTCAAGATCCCGGCGCCACACGTCCACCAGCCAATGATCTTCTTTCTTCAGCTCTAGCTTCTCTTCCCATGTGCTCTCAGGCATCTGAAGGATGGCCTCAACCTTTGGGAAGGCGGAGTCGTAGATCGCAGGGAAATTGGTACAGAGCTTCCTCGTGCCCTCCAGGGATTGGGTCAGGTCCAAGAACTTATTGACTATCTGCACAGCCCTGTCGATTCCCATGTTTCTGATGCTCACGACCTGCTGGAACCAATCCTCAGTGGTCCTCTCCAAGTTCTTCCTCCTTTCTAGCTTATCCATCTGCTCCTTAGAGAGTAGCTACGGTGCAGTTGTAGAGGTAGTGGGCAAGTCATCTACTGAGGACCACTGCTGAATATAATCGGTCAGGGCAGCAACCTGCGCCTTGAGCTCGTCTTTGGTGACATTGTCTTGTTTGATTAGATGCACCACCGTGGCCACTGACTCATCCAGATGTTCGACCTTCTGTTCCCTGGTCGCTGTCCCTAGGTCAATTGTAGAGATATTGTAGCTAACTCCGGCCTAGCCAACAGTTGGCATTGCTACCTGTGCTGTCCGGGAGCCAGAAGCGTCCATGGTTATCTTGGAATGGACCTTAGGCTTCTTCTCCTTCTTTGTTGTGGTTAGGGATCGAGCCAAGATAGCCTCCAATCTCGACCTCGGGTCTGTCGGAACTGGGGTAGTCTTCTCCAGCTGTTTCTCCAACCAGTCGGGCATGGCGGACTTGTCTTTAGATGCATCGTAGCTGCCCTCGCCCTTTTCAATTATAGGCAAGACTACTACCTCATGTTCCTTTTGGGGCTCTTCCTTTTCCGTGGTAGCTTCCTCCCTCTTGGTAGTGTCCTCTTCTTCTTCGTCGGAGTCACGATAGAACACAAGGCGTTTGACGGGCAGCCTGGTGGACAGTTGTCGGGTGGGGCTGTCTCCCTTCGCTGCCTCCTCTTCTTTCTCTTCTTCCGTAGCCTCGGCCTCGAGGCTCTTGACAACATGGGTCTCAGCCTCGGTGATATCTTTCATCCGCCACTCTTCTGGTGGCCGCTCCTCTTCAGTAGATGGCGACCTTTCTGCCTCCTCCCCAATGTTTTTCAGTTGCTGAGCTGACTCCTCCTCAAAGTCCTCATCAAATATTTGGATGACCTCCTTAGCGCCCGAGCCATCCTCTTCATCCCCGCCCTTGGAAGAGCCTGTCTCTTCCTCATAGGCCACCTTGTCGATGGTTCGATGTTCGTACTCGGGGTGCTCGTGATATTCATCAGCCTCTTCCTCAATAGGCTTCGAGGCTTCCCGTTCATGTTCCTCCAATTCCTCTGATATTTGCATTGTGGCCTCCATGGCTGGTGGCCCTGTTGGCGGTTGTGAAGGCTGAGCCGTCGCGAGGACTTGGGCAAGGGCTGCTTGGAGAGCTGGATTCATCAGTATTTGTGAGAGCTCAGGGGGAAGGTTCTGCATATGTCTGGTGAGGACCTCAGGCATGGCGGCGACGGGAATGGGTGATGTAATTGTAGCCAGAGGGAGGGATGTAATAGGTGACATGGCAGCAGAAGAGGAAGGGGAAGTGGTCATGCCGAAAGAGGAGTCAACGACGATCACTGACCCGACCGTGGGAGAAGGGGCGAGATGGACAGAGATGTCCACCGCCGACGGAGAGGAGGCGACCATAGCCTAAGAAGCGGGTGGTGCGCCAGGAGGGGCAGGGAGAAGCAAGGTAGGCTGCAATTCAATTGTTACCACTGCCTATTTGAGCCTCTTGGGAGATAGGCCTCCAGTGTCTTTCTTCGCTTGCCGCTTTAGGGTCCTTGGATTAAGCGATTCATTCCTTTCCTCTTTTTGGGAATGGAATGTCTTTAGCGTTCCTTTTGGCGACATGTCGGCGAGGATGTTCCCCTCCTTGTCCACGATTGTCCTGGTGTCCGTCTGGTAGGCTTCTCGGCAAGCCATTACAAGTTCGGGTGCCATCAGAGAGGGAGGGAAACCGGCAGCCTTGGCGATTCCACTTTGACGTATTAATTTGGCGTTCTTTGTCCTAGGGTCGACCTTGACCCTTCGGGTGAACTCATCTATAT
>VDFB02167087.1:0-18270 GCA_007258455.2 Sequoia sempervirens
GATCTATTGTTTTTACATCAAAACAATCATTTTCATTTCATTGTTAGGTTACTTTCACATTTGGTCAAGGGAAGGTTGACTCACCTTTTAGGTTGTAATTCAATCATATATCTTATCCAAACCCAATCAAAACCCCCTTTTATTTAATGAAATAGGAAAAAGGTGTCAAACCCCTAAAAAGGGAGATCTCCCCTAAGGGTCACACATTTTTTAACATTTCAAGAATTTGATGGGAAACCTCTTTATCATTTTAAAATATATGTCATCCATCCTATCAAAAATCTAGATGGGAGTGATAATTTTTGGGTGCTTTAAAAAGTATGATATAAAAAATGGTATAAGATATATAGTTTTTGTGAGTCAAAAGATACCAAAGCACATTCCCCATAAAAGGAAATTATTTCCCAACATAACAGGATGGAGGTGTTAATAAACACAAACTGATGAACAAAGATAATAGCAATTTATGTTACAATGAGAATTATTAACTACTTGGACAAGCCAATGTGATTGATAAGGTGATGCAAAAACTTCATGGGATTATGCCACTCAAGTTAGAAAATCAAGGGAACAAAATACTATAAATAGATCTAGTCAAATACTCCACTCTACTATAGATGATACATTGTACACTTGATATGCATAAGCATAACAAGGATACACATAATACAAAGGATACCAACAAGAAAATTAAGGGGAATGAGGTGTTTAAGAAACATAAAAAATACACTCAAAAACTTGTTCTTAACCAAATAAAATAAAGCATGGTGACACTCCCATTGGGATTCTAGACTAATCATCACATTGAGGCCAAAGTTGCATTTATCAAGTAGGAAGTTACATTGATAAGGGCCATCGTGTTGGTTTGGGTGAGGAGACCTCAATATTACAATTTCACTTGGAAATTAGAAGTCAGAGATGGATCATAACATCTGTTTTGGATCCCACAAACATTACAGATCCTTTGATGATCCGTCATATCTATAGGGAAGGTAATTCCCTGGATGATTTGTTTGCAAATAAGGTTGTCAAACTTAATAATTTCAAGGTGTGGGAGGAGTACTCTCTCCTTCTTGAGGAAGCCAAGATTTTCATGCAAAATGATAGCTAATTTAGAGCTTGTGATTTGGGATGATCAAACAATTATCTGCCTCCTTGTTACCACACATTTTGTGGGTTATATTTCACTTAATCCTATTTTTATTCTTAATAAGCTACAAGAGTGATTTGGCTCTAATTTTTTCTATCATGACTATTGAAATGGGTGGAGATAGAAGTAGAGTTGATCCTCTATCTTGTGAGGGTTGGAAGAAGCAGAAAATTTGGAGAATCCTAAGACATAGGTAGTTTATGCCTTTCCTAGAGAGGCTTCATGGCCACAACCCCAAAGCCTCAGTGGAGTTTGTTCATTGTTGGCATAATAGACGTTTGAAGGTGAAAGGAGTGGAGTTTATTGTTAATGAATATTTTATTGCCTTTATCTCTAGGTTGTTGATGAATGGCCACAAATTTTTCAAGGAAAGGAAGAACAATGATGATGCTATGGACCAATTCTTCAAGGACAATGAACGAGCAGAGCTGATTAAGATGCTAACTTGGGGTATTCATGAACGCACTTCTCTGAAGCATATCTGGGATGAAGTGGTTGAGGTTATAATGTAGTATCTTACTATGTGAGGGGAAAAATCATTAGATGCAAACAATATAAACGTGCTTGAAATTAGAATCTAAGATAAGATCAAGAACATAAATCTAAGATCTAATCCTACAATTAAAAAATGAAACAAGGCTATTGAAAACAAATTAAGAAAACCTATGATTACCAAATTGAATGCAAAAAAAAGAAGTGTTATCATCCTGTATTAGAGTGTGTTCACTTGATGTTGGATTGCTTGAATAACTATGAAGCCTCCACAGTTTGTGTGCAAAGGTTTGATGAATGATGTGTGTTGGTTGATCAAAGAAAGGTTGAAGATCTATAAATGTTGATCTCAACAGTTTTTCATTGCGTAAGGTATATTGATTATCTAATCTTTTTTGTGAGGAAAGAGGTTTATTATATAGAAAATGAAATTTGAAATGGACAATCAGGATTCAACAATGTTGGATCAAGATCAACGGTTAAAAGGTTTTGAGAGGAAATAGACATGAATAAATTGCAAGTTTAGATTTGTAAATAATTTTAAAAGGATTGAGTAGCAGGATTAATAGTTAGGGATTTATATTGATTAGCTGGGGAGTTTATCAATCGTTGGAGGATTTTGATGGCTTATTTAGGAAATAGATTGATTAGCCAACAAATTAGATTGCTCAGTCAACAATCATAATTTTCTCAATCAGAAAGTGGGTGAGGATAATTGATTAATTCATTTAATTAATTAATTCCTTTTTTGGAGTTGAACGTTCAAATCAAGTTTCACTTTTGCAAACAAAAGTTACATTAATTTAATTTGATTTTTGATGAATGATTTGAATAGTTTGATTTAATTATTCAAATTTTAGAGGGAAAGTGTGTTAATTAAATTATTATGATTTATTAATTCAATTACCTTAGGGGAATAAGATTTTTTAGTGACGTAATTAAATAATTGGTATTATTTAATCAATCAGGACGAAAATAAAGTGAGATTGGGACTTCATTAAATAAATTTAATTTATTTAATTGGTTGAAATTGATGAAACGTTAATTAATTAAATAATGTTGTTTTACTCAATTAATAGCAGAAATAGGGTTTTAGGACCTTATTAAATAAATGGAATTTATTTAATTAGTCAAAAATGATAAAAAAAGTGAATTAATTAAATAACATGTCATATTATTCAATTAATATAGGAAATTAGGGTTTTGGATGTTGTTTGATGTTGTTTGATGTCATTCGATGTTGTTCGATGTCGTTTAGGGTGTGTGATAGGTGTTAGGTCAATTTTACATGTCTACACTTACTCTTGAATGTCATTTCACTGCTATTCTAGGGTACCATGTTACCATGCTCAATCATTTTAGACATGGTTTGCATGTTTATTTCCCATTTTTTCTCCTATCGTCTTTGGAAGTTTTGGTTTATGCCCATTTGAAGAACTGTAGGACTCCTATTCTACATGAGGGGCTCATTTTTCTCATAATGGAGCACGTGAGAGCTCATATGCCAACCAACTCTATTAAGGGAAATGAGAAGGCCACAAGTGAGGATTCCTTTTTAACTAGCTTAGAGACGAGTGTTGATGGCAATGTTGACTAGAATGTGGAGGAGGATAGCACTATGGGGGGTCCTTCTCCCATGAAAGCTTCCTCTAATAAGAGAAAGAAGGGGAATTTAAGGAAGAAGGGCCCTACCAAGAAGTTACTTATGTAAAAATTTGATTCTCATGTGTCCCTGTCGGATGGGGAAGATATTAGAGCTCTGGTGGTTCTCATAGACAACAATCCAAGGAGAATGTTGAGCACCATGAGGTGGGATCTGGTGCATCTAGTATTAAGGAGAAGGACTAGTCTATGGAGGCTAGGGTTGATGTAGCAAAGGATAATCCACATAGGGCTTCCAAAAGGATTGCTAATTTAAAGAAGAAGGGCTCAAAAGGTAGTAGGAAGGGAAAGAAGGTTACTTTGGAATAAGAACATGTAAAGGATATGGCAAACACTAATGTTGTTATTGATGACTCCCATGTCTAGTAGACTTCTCCTCATGGGGAGGGTGATGGGGTTCCTGGTAGTGAGGAGGCCTCAGTTGAGAAAATTGTGAGTGAGGATGTTGGTGTGAACCCTAACCTTGGGAAGCCAGAACCATTGAAGGTTAATCCTCTTTCTAAAGATTTTTCTTATATGAATGATGACTAAATCCATGTTTGAACTCTTGGATATTGCTCAATTAAGTGCCACATGCACCTTTAAACTTGCTAAATGGGTGTTGCAAGAATTTAACAAGGTCAATATCAAGATCAGGGGCTTGAAGGAGAACATGACAAACCAAAAGAATGAATCTTCTTTAGATCTTCTCATTGAGAGGTTGGCTGACTTGGAATGTTTCTTCTATAATTTCAAAGCCTAGTGTGAGATCCACCTTGGAAAAATAGAGGGAAAGATAAAGGAAACAAGTGAGGATATCAAGAAGTTATTGTTGGTTAGCCATAGCTTGGTTAAAAATAGTGTAGAGTCCCTAAAGGTTCTGTTTGGTAAAATTAGTCAACTTAGGGAGGATCAAATGTCCTATGTGGATATGATTGAGAATGACCACACCTCTAAAGGTAAGGGGAAGAAGATCGTTAAAGATGAGGCTAAAAGCCCATGCACTCAAACAAGGGGGAACCTTAGGAAGTCCTTTTAGGAAGAGAAGAAAGAGCTAACAGACATGGTGAACCTACACGGCAACCAAGAGATCGAGGTGGCCAACACCTTGAAAAATATGAAATAGATTTGGCATTTTTGTTGTTTTTTCTATTTCTACATTTCTACTTTTGGGTCGTTGGTTTTTGGTTGTTGGTTTACTGTTGACTACTACTTATGATTTATTGTTCTTTTCTGTTATAGCAACATTTTGTTCTAAAGTGTTGTAAATCGTTTCGGGTCCCTTCAAAACCTATTTTTCCAATATAATCAAAATAAAATAAAATAAAGAATCATGGTAGAGAAAAAGAAACCCCAAGAAAATTCTAACAAGAATGAAGATGTCAACTCCATCTCACTAGAGCTAGAGGTGGGAAATAGGAATATAACAAATGAGAATACCTTGGAAGGGGGAAAATAAAACATTTTAACATACAACCCCCTATTACTCAGTGATGAATAATAAGGAATGGAAATTGATAAAATAGAAGATAAGAAAGATGAGAAGAAGATGATGAAGTGGGTGAGTAGGGAAGATATTGGAAAAAGAATAGGAAGAAGATAAAGGATGTTACAAATGTCCCTAAATTATTTGACATGTTATACAAAAATTAGAAAGCTTCTAACTCCTCTCCAAATAATGATGTCTAAAATGTATTAGTTGGAATATGAGGGGACTTGAATCTCCTAATAGGAAATATATTATTATGATTTTTTGCAATATGATTAATTCCTTGGACTTCTTCTACTTCAAGAAGTCAAAGCTATAGGGTTTAAAATGGATAAAAACTTGAAAATCATTTAGAATATATACTATCCAAATTTTGAACAAAAATGATAAGGGGGGATGGGGAACTACAATTTTCATTAAAGTGGTCCGACTATGTTAAGGAGTTTAGTTTCTCTCAATGCAATAGAGGTATCTAGGTCATCATTGAAAAAGATAGCATGGAGTTTGGAGTGTGCTCAATTCATGTAGCTAAGAACTATAGAGATAGAATTGCAATGTGGAAACGGTTGAAAACCCTCCCAAGAGTCCCCTAGATTGTGGGAGGTGAATTAAATGTGATAGAACTTAAATATGAAAAATGTGGAGGCATTGAAATGGATTGGAAATGGAATGGGTACTTTTTCATAAATAATATGAAAGGAAGCCTATTTATATTTTTGGCCCTCTAGAAAAATGGGAAAAGAGAAAGAAAGGATATATGGCATACTTGGTTTAATTGTCAAAAATGAGGGAGAAGAATCTATTATAGAATTGATAGATTCTAAGCTTATAATGATCACTTTAGCTTTGAGGCCATTGATAATGGAAAAAGTGTGAAGGTTCATGCTTGCACTATTTCAGATCATTATCCCATTGAGGCTAAAATTTTGTTTCAAGGTAGCAATAGCACCAAAAATTTGAGAAGAAACATGTTCAAGATTAATATAAATCTTCTCAACATTCAAGACTAAAATGATGGAATATTCACATTCATGGAGATTAAGTATATAATTTTTTTGAGAGGGCTAACACATATTGAGCTATAGAATAAGAATCTAAAAATTTAGAAAAAAATATTTTTCAAACCATAGAAAAGTGCAATGGAATAAGAATGTAAAAGTTTGGAAAATTATTTTTCAAACTATAGAAAAGAAGTTGACTCTTGATGGAAGAAGGTATGGAAATAATCTTAATGAATTCCTCTATACTAGATAGAGATCCTTCTTCAAAACAAACCTAACAATGAGGTTCTAGTTGATGTATTCACCAATATAATACATAAGCTAAGGTGTGTACAAACCATAAAAGCTTCAAGGAATGAATATCAAAGCCAAAATGAATTGATTCAAATTTAGTGATGGAGGTTCAAAATTATTTTTTAATTTTCTCAAATAAAACATAAAAGAGGAAATTGATCAATTCAATTTTATAATATCCATATCAATAACACACTTATTATAAAAGAAGGGATTCAATTTTTTTTATCAAAACATTTTTATCTTCTAGTGATGATAATGATGAATGCATAGAAGCACAAGATTTATGTAGGAAAAGAATTCCTAAAAAGGTCAAATAGAATTATGCTAGCATCCTAGAAAAGAATATTAGTAATTAGGAGACCATAAAATTCATTAGACAATTTAAGAATGATAATCTCTAGGAATTGATGGGATTCCTAGTATGTTTTATAAGAAGAATATTGAATGGGTCATTGTAGATCTACTACTGGTATAGAATAAAGATATTAAAAAGGAGATATTAGATAATAGTATTAGTAGAGACATCATAAATATTACTCGAAGAAGAGGATAGAGCACAATTGAGAAATTAGAAACCAATCACTCTCCTTAACTTCCCCTATAAAATTCTAGCTAAGATATTGGCTTTTAGATTTAATGGTATCCTCTCAAATTTCATAAATACTATTGAAACAGGCTTCATAAAAGGTAGGTATATCCTAGAAAATTTGATGATCAATTGGAAAAACATGAAATGCCATACAAGAATATTGGCATGAATATTGCCATAGGTTTGAATGGTTATCCATTATCATGACAATAAAGGTCTTTGGATTTCCTCCCAAGTTTTGTGAGATAAGTAAAGTGTTGTTTCAGGATGTTGTTACCAGAATTTAATGTGAATGGTACCTTAATTGAATTTTTTTCTCTTCAAATATCTATTAGGAAAGATGACCCCTAGCTCTAGATTTTTTTGTGGTTTCTCAAATTCTTTGCATTTGTTACTAAGAAAAAATAGTAATGGTGAGATGATTAAGGGATTGTCTCTCCCAAACAATGATGAACTACTAAATGTTCAATTTATAGATGATATTTTAAAAAAAAATTTGTAGATATGAAAGAGAGGAATTTCGATAACATGAAGAATAAGTTGAATATATTTTGTAAATAATTTGGTACTAAAATATTTGAGAGTAAATCAACTCTTCTCAGTCAAAAATAATTCCTTCTAAACTAGTTTAATAACAATGGTCTTACATGGGGGTCCCTAAAAAAATTGAGATATTTGGCATCCCCTTTTCTATTAAACAAATCCCTTAAATATATGAGGGATCATGTCCATGAAAAAAATTGAAAAAAAATTGTAAATGGAACAAGTAAAGCATGTTAATGGTTGGCAAGTTTTAGGTATGTTAGAAGATTCAATCCTCCTACAATATCTATTATGCCTCAGTTTGGTTTTTTAATAGTTACCAAATCAATAATATTCAGAAGCCATAAGGAAGTTCCTCTAGTATAATGGAAAAGGAAATAAAAAGATGATAGCTATCAACCAACAATGGTGTTATTTTGATAGAGATAAATGTGGTTTAAGATTAAAGGAATTAAAATTCAAGAGTTAACTCTTACAAAAAATGGATAATTAAGTCCTTTAATGGAGAGGAATCATGGAAGGTGCTTATTACGAATAAAATTTAGATGGCTCTTTCAAAAAATCTAATCATTGGAAAGGGCTTCACCCACAAGATATCTTATTTGGTAATTTTTTTGTTTCTCCCTTTTTCTCTAATGTTCTTACGAGTTTATAAAACTATGGGATATGGTGAGAAACTTCATAAAAAAAATTAGTGCATAAGATAAAGTTAATAATAAAATCTATAGTTATAGACCCATATGGTTATTGAAAACTGAATCAAGTCATATATTGGTGCTAGCTAAACAATAAATTTTCTTTTCCATAGTCCCAAGGAATACATTCTGTGAACCTAGTGTTTTTATCCTAATCTAAGTATGAAAACTAACTAAACTAGAATGTAAAACAAAACACAAGATCACCTCAAATGATTAGCCTAAGGAAGAAAACACAAAAGAAAGACAACAAAGATAGTGATTATACCTTTTGTGTGTCGATCCCCTGTCCTCCTGACGGTTGATTAGGCCCTTTGACGATGAAACGGGGCCAAGATGCAAGAGCAATATGATGAAGCCACAACAGAAATGTAATTGAACCAATGTTAAATGTGGAAGAATAATACATAAATGGTTTGATAATTTAGAGCACAGGGCAAAAGGATTAAATTCTTTGAAAACATTAGAAGAGGGAAGCGTGGATGATAGAAGAATTTGAATTTTCTAGAGAATTAAATGACAGGATTTAGCTCACAATGGCCAAGATGGAGGGCTGGTGGTGAGTTGAGGGACCTACAAGCCCTCACATCTTCCATGGCAGATGAAGTGGCCGCGCGACATGAGGTGGGTTGATACGTGATGGAGGTACTGCAAGCACTCATAGATGATGTGGCCCCTGCATCACATAGGAAAAGAGAAAGTTTAGGAGAATAAAAGTGAATTTTAACTAAATGATTGTGATATCTTGTAGACAAGACAAGGTTCAAAAGAGAGGGAGGTATACCCGGATAAGACAGGTCCCAAAGGCAAGTACTCATCCATACTAATATGGGACAAGTCAGTTGTCTTAAAGACTTACATGGGAGATGTGATGTCATGTTCATAGCTTGCATGAAGAAGATCTTTGAGGAATAAATTGAATTCAAAAATCATGGGAAGACAAAATGAATTAAAAATCAGACGGGAGAGTTGACCAAATTAAATTAGACTAACCATCGCAATTAAAGACGGATAGTGGTTAATAAGGATTAGAAACCAACTTGAAAAAGTTGGAGGATGTGACACATCCTAATCAAGGATTAGGCATGTACACATCCCTAATGAAGAGATTAGGAGGTGGGTTAGGATTTTAAAGTGAAAGTGATGTGACATGTGAGGGATTAAATAAATGTCATATTTATTTAATTCATTTGATGAAAGGAGGATTAAATAGATAAGGTATTTAATTATTAACTAAATACCTTGGGATTTGGAAGAATTAAGGGATATTAGTTAGATAATAGCAATATTACCTAATTAACGCAAATAAGAGGATATTTAGATGAAAAGAGATAAATTTGGACAAATGAAAGTGTCCAAATTTGGATGTCTACACATTCTATCTTGAAGAAAGCATGCCGTAATTTACACTTCCCTATTGATATAAGTTTCAATAAAAAATTTTATGAGAACCTCTTATGGTTGACAGATATATATTTTTTAAATCAACCCTAAGAAGATGTATAGGGTATTAACTGATTCCCAAGAAGTCATCAATTGATCATTTGAATAATAGTTGTAACCTTAACCTTAGTTAAAGTAAATGGTCTAAAAAAATTGAGTATTGTTTGTCTAATGTCATTGATAAAAAATGTCTTATTTTAATTGGTCGCTTTTGCTTAAGATACTAGTTAGTTGGTAAGAATTGTTTTAAATTGGACTTAGTTAAAAGTATGTGTAAATTTTTCAATTCTTAAGAGATTGTTGAGAACTATTTTTAAGGAAATTTTGGTAAGGAAAATTTGTTGATGTTTATTTTTGGTCCAGGGGGTAGGGATAGGAACAATAAATTTTCTTTACATGAGATTTTTTCAGTTATTTTGAGGGGTTAAATTTGCATTATGATATATTTTTGTCTTATTTTAGCCACTAAGATTCTTTGGTTACTACGGAAATGGAGAAATAAGGATAAATTTTAGGGCAAGAGAAGATAGCTTACAAATTCTTCTAGAAGACTCACCTTTCATAATATTTCTAGGTAGGTTGCCATGAAACTTGAGATAACTAAAGAGAAATTATTAGAGCTAATGGATGAAGGGAAATCATGTAGCAAGAGATGAAAAATCAAAATAGCCAAATTCTAGCCTCATTATGCCAAGAGGGTAGATGTCAATTTTGTTAAGAAATATATGCAAAATTCCAAAATACATAAACAAGAAATTTTCCTTTGATATGTTGATAGAAATTATGAGGCTTAAGAAAAGGGAAATACGTTATGTTGATGTTTTTCTAGAGGCCATTAGAAAAAATGACGACATTTAAGTAATTTCTTTGCTAATTGATACTTTTTAGGGAATTGATAGTTATGATGAAAGTTGTAACAAGTAATATAATTTTACTTTGGTATGTTATATACTGGTGTCTTTTTGATATGTGAGACTGGAAGATGCTTAAGTTGGTCCCTTTTGTGGTTTTTAAGATAATACTATGCATATGTTTCAACTATTTTATCTTAGATGGATGAATAATAGTATCCTTGAACTCTAATTTCCCCAAGGGGCATCTAAATCATATTGTAGCCTACTACTTTATTTTGGTAATATATAATCAATTTAAAAAAATCTAATGTATTTTATGAAAAAGATTTAACTTCCCACACAAGAATGACCTACCTTTTGACTCCTTATATTTTAGGGGCTCTCATTTTTGATAAAATAGATAATGTAGAGAGAATTTGAATTTCATATTCATGTTGTAAATATATATACTTGAATGCATTTGGAAGAAAAAGGATATATATACATCTAAAGCTGTTATATCCGTAATTAGAAATCATGCATTTTCATATATACGAGCGTCAGGCCTTCTAAATACTCGATTTTTCTACTACTAAACCCATGTTTTTAAAGGTACATTCCAATCATGTCTCTAATTTCCGTTCACATTGCAGGCTCGAAATATTATATAATAACTAATTCACACACTAAAGATTGAACTCATCATGGTATCACACCCACTTTAGACCATGGAGTTCTTACAATAGGAAACAAACTGCAAACCCAACAAACACTATCTCTACATAAATTATTTTTTTATATATATCATATAACCACTATAGCTATATTATTTTTTAACTTGAATTTTTTCCTTCTTTCCATTTTGTAAATGTGAAATGTTCATTAAAGTCAATCCAAGAAATTGAAATACATTTCAAGAGCTCATAATGCATATAGAAAAATACAAACTTTCACTTCATAAAATATAAGTTATAAGACTCTAAGAAAGAATATGATTTAAAAATACAAACTTCTTTTTTATAAAATAATTTAAAATTCTAAATTTTATTTGAAAATTATTTTCTTTCTTGTTTGTTCAAACTATCACATTGTATCAAAGTAATGTTTCTCCTTAATTCAATGATATAATAAAGTCTTGAAATATGTTCAGAATCTTGACCATTAGAAAATAAATAATCTATATAAAAAATTGACTATTTAGCATCCATATATATATTCAAAACTGAATAATAAAAGCACTCTGAATGCAAGAGGAAATTGTTGGTGTTCATTATATATATTTTATATATAGTGGTGTTTCACCGAATATAAGTAAAGGACATAAAACATATCGATGGTGGCGTAAATGAATAGAAAACAATGAAACAACACGGAAAGTGTGATAGGAAGATTCCATTCAAATTAATTTCGTGAAGTAGTTGTCATTTTCAAACTTATTAATTATTAATTCTATTTTTTATTTTTTATTTTTTTTATAAGTTAAAAAAATTATTAATTTAAAAAAAATTAATCATGAAGTTTGAAAATTGTCATTGAGCAATTTAATTTGTCTGGTTTTCATTCATAGTCAATTTTTGCAACCATTTTCTTATTATTTTTATTCTATTCATGATATGATATCATGTTATGTGATGTTTTATTTAGATTTAATGTATATTTTTCAAGTCAATTTTGTTGATCCATATATGGTGAGTAGTAGTTCATAAAAATTATCTTTTTTAAATATGTATGAATCACTTACCACTAATTGCATACAAGGGATATTTATAGGGGTGAAGCATCCAAACTTCCTTGGAGGTCATTCGTACAAAAACTACTCTAGCTCAAGTGAACTTAATCTACTCTACTTAAATGTCACATTTTTCAATGGCTAAATAATCAATAGCATTTATACACCTCATTGTCAGTAAAAAGGTATAAATAGTTGACCTATTTTTATTAACCAAGATTTAACTTTGGCTATTAAAGGGATGAATGGTGTTTCCTCCAAGATCAAGCCTACTTAACTTGCTACTTCATCTTTAAAACCTTCCACAAATATTATAAATACTATGAATGAGAAGCAATTGGAAATCAATCAAAAGAGGTCAATCCACAATATGGTTAGATCAAATCATAAAACAAGACCCAATTGATCAAATTAAACTCATTACCAATGACGTGAAAAGATTAAATTGAATGAAATAAAAAAGAAACAAGAGCATTAACAAAATTAAACCCTACTTGTACCTCCCTCAAAGATGCAAGTCCTCACTCAATTGTTGAATTTGAGACTATGCTTTGAGATATGTTGGATTCCTCATGCTTAGCATTAACCCTACACCTTGTCAACTCACCCACAAAATTATCTAATAGTGATCCAATAAATTTGCAAGTGAAATTAGAGAGCTCAAATTTGACATCAGAGGACTACAAAAATAAAACTAAAATATCTCTACAAGGACAAGGAAATCATATGGGGGCTATTTCCTCTTATTATGACTAGTTTTAAATTTATAGGATAGGTACGTACATTCTACCCTTCCTAGATCTACTCGTAAATTCTTGTTTTAGTTCCTCAATTGTTAAAAAATTATATTTTTTTATATTAGGGAACTTAATTTAATTAGGTTAATCAAGAAAAATCAATTCCAATTCATCCAGAAGGCCCAAAAGGATGTAGATCCAGGTGTGATTTGCTCACCTTCATGGTTGAAATTCAATCTAATCACCTTGTTGATTTACATCCCAATAACCCCCTTGTAACAAAAGAAAATTGATCCTAAGGTCTATGAACATAAAACTTAAGGTTCATCATTTTCTATGTTACAATTTTTAACTAAAAAAGATGCACTTGTATTATGTTGATCTCAAAATTCACTTTTTTAAAAGTAAAATATGTGAGCACATTTAAAAAATGAAAACTCAAGTGCATTTATATTTTCCCAATAAAATGCTTGCATTTTCTTTGTTTTTGGCACATTGGCCATTTTTTGTACACCATTTGTGTGCACATACCCAATACACAAATACCAATAAAAATCTTAATGAACTTTCTTTAGAAACTTTTCAAACCATGAACATATCTTACCTCCTTGATATTTTTTGGTTTAGGCCATTTAAAAATTTTCTTACCTTATATGGATCCATCTTCAATCCTTCCTCTAAATTTACAAATCTTAAATACACCAACTCTTTCTTCATGAACTACACTTCATGATGCTTATCACCAACCTTTCTTTATTTAATCATTGTAAAACCATTTAAATTTTCTCTAGGTGGTTTTCCTTGATTTTATTGAAAATTACAATTATTCTCAAAGGTAGGTTCATTAACCTCATAGTTATACTTCAAATGTTAGTCAATCCAAATGCATAACCAACCATTGAAGTACAATCCTTCATTTTTTAATTATTTAATTCCACTCATCTCCCTCTCTAATTCTTATCTTATGAAAGTTATTTTTCATATTAATCTTGTTAAAATACATTTCTCAACTTAATAAATACATTATGTCATCCATCATTGGTAATGAGAACCTATAATTTATGATAATACTATTTATTTCTCAAGACTACATTCACATCCTCCACTCACCATCCTTCTTGGATGCTAGTATTATAGGTACCACATATGCACTCAAACTCTCTTAGATCCATCATTTCCTTGATATCTCCTACACTTCCTAGTTCAACTCTTTATTTTATATTAGTTTTATCCTATGCATTACCTTATTTGGTACACTTAATCTTGAGACTTGATCCATATAGTCACCATTACTAATTACTAGTGATAATCCATTCAAAATATTATACTATATGATGTCTTGGTGTTCTACCATTATTTTTGAAAAAACATGATGCAATGCATCTTCTGCATTTGTTATAGTACCTACTAATATTATGTATCCACACACCTTGGGGATCAATACAAAACACATATTCACATACCTCAATCGATACAAAAATATTCTCCCATCCACTAAATAAATTCTAGTACTACTATAAATATGTCTTCTTTCCTTCATTAGAATCAACGTATGTCTATTACTATTCATTGTTATATTGTAAGTGTTCACTCTTCCATAATGTTTATCATTTTATATCTAATTCGCATGGTCTCCCCAATGTAACAAATGAAACACATAAATTAGCATTTTGCCATACAAAACTTAATAATGGTAGGTATCTAAATTAATCCTAACATTGTTTCTTTACTAAAACCCTATGTTATTTTTGCAACTTTTTGGAATGTTGTAGCCTTTCTAATTTACGCTTATCAACCATCTCCTCAAAAACTGAATTATATGTACTATAGATATCTATTATAACCTTACAATGTACTTACCTCTAGATTTATGTATTCTTCATAACAAAAATTTCCTCTATATTGGCTCATCCTCATACTAATAATTTAGTAGATATCTTATTAGATATCTTATTGTGGTAAGGGACTTAACTTTTTCTAGTTACTCTTTGGAGATGTAAGATATATTAGTTTATCATCAACATGGGCATCTCCCATTATTTCTTTTGATCTCCTACTACTCCTTTAACCTTGATAATATTGAAAAATATAGTGTACTTCTTCCCCACATCTAAAACATGTTCCCCTGAAGGGTCTTCTATCACCTCCCCTTATCTCCCCTTACCTCTCTCATATCCATCAATTTAATCACTATAGCATAATTTTTTATTGTCTCTATCTTTACAATAAGGATTGGTACATTCTCATTCTTTTTATTATAGGTTATCACTCTTATAATCCTTCACATATAGTCTTTTATCAATGTGGTGTGACCTACCCTCATAGAATCTCTCTGCTATTCCTTTTTGTTAGTTCTAAATGTCTTCAAATAGTTAGCTTAATTTCCTTTATATAATGAGGGCTATTTGATATGATTCCTTTATTTGATGTTTAACATAGCTATATTTCTCTAAATTTATTCTACTAATCCATTCATGTATCTTTCAAATTTCTCTACTCATTCATTATGTTATGAATGGATTTTATCTTTTAGTACTCCTTAGTATATTACTTTATAGTCATGTTACTTTGTTATAGATTGTGTAACTCTTTTATTAGCTCTAGTTGGTAATTTTTGGTATTAACTTACATTTTAGTTTCTTCAACATTTTATCCCATTTATCTATATTAGGTTTACCATTTTTATTCTTTTCTAACAGATTTATTTTCACCAAATGACATAGTGAGCCTTCAACTTAGCCCTAGAAAATTTTACTCTATGAAGATCATCAATTTCTTCATACTCAAAATTTTATTCTAAATTAATTATCCAATTATTATTTTTTCTTCATTTAGACTACCAAAATAATTAGGAACATATACTCTAGATTTCTTCCTAATACTTAATATAGCTTTTTAAAATATTTCTTTTTTTTTCTTCCTCTTCACTTTCACCCTACTTAGTAGGGATAGCTTCCTATTCTTCATCACTTTCATCATTTCTATGGCTAGGATTTATTATATGGTTCTCCTCAAAAAAATACATTTGGATCTTTATAATTTCACCATCTCAAGCATCTCATTCATGTTCTCCTTATTCCACTAAAATACCATGTCCTCTCCACAGTAGCATATTGGGTTATGTGTAAGTTATTAGAGGTCAACAATCAATACATGATGACTCTTGAAAATTTCCTCATATTCAATGCTCTATTTACAAGCCTCATGTGGGATGCATCAAATTAGTAATTTATTCACAAAAAATACCTTCCTACTAGAGATACCTTATTTAATTCTTACAAACTACAAAACAAACATAAATATTTTGATGTGCACTGACTCAACCTTAATGGTGTATACATTATTTACTCCTTCCTCTTAGTATGATTTAATTATGAATCTCACATTATGACTCATGAATTCTATACTAGTTCAATTGATGTTATCCTTGCTCCTTATTAAACTAATTATAATTATATACAATAATATTAATTAATTGTGCTTTGATACCATCTAATACAATCAAGGATGAATGATCCAATGAATTATTTTCTAACCATGTATCCAATAAACAAATGCACAACAATTCAATGGAACAAAAAAGTGACAACATGTTCTTTCTTAAAAAATAATTAACATTAAAATCTATTGCAATGGGCTTCCACCCTACCAAGACTCAACAATTTCATTAAAATTGAATAAACTAGTAGTTTTGTGTAGCAACACACATCAATGAGCCGATAGGAAGAGAGCCACATGAATGACAAGCGATGTGTAGACATTGAGACTGGAAGAAGATTATAATGTCAATGGCATGAGGGGGCACAATAGCTATGAAAGGAATATGCAACATTAGGTATATGTTGTAGTAGATGCAGACAACATAGTTACATAGTAGGGAATCTAATGAACAATACTACTTACATAAGATTGAAAGAATAGAGGCTTTCAAGAACATGAGGCATATGTTGTAGAGTGCAACAATGAGGAATGCCTTACAAAGAGGAAGATAAAGTGTATAATAGTAACTATTTTATTGTACTCTAGGAATACTGAGACAGAAGAAGCCATAAATCAAATAATATATGTTTTAGTAACAATATTCACAAAAGAGCAAGATCCACAATAACAAAAGTATGGAAAAATGTAGATTATTAATATCACCTCCATATCTGCTTCCATCTGTGAAGTCTAACATGCAAAATTATCAAGGAAGCGTAGTGGGGCTCCTATACCCATTATTTTGCATTATCAAAGCATGCTTAAAATAATAGAGTACATCATCTATAACAATCTTAGGGTTAATGAGGTCACAATAAGAGGAGATTCAATTTTTTGGAGATAACCATTAAATGCTGAGAATTATCAATGAGCTTATCAGTTTGGGCTTCATGCATAGTACGCACGAGAAAATGAATATCATTTTTATGATTAGATGGCATATCTCCACCTATATAACAAATTAATATGCAATGTATGTCTGTGAGGCCCCACCTCACATATCATTAATATAATCCTAGATTGTTATATAATTTTCTTAAATAGATGGCTAGATATATTATAGGCAATAATTAAAGTGATTGAGTGCCAACCATATTGTATCTCATTTTTACCTTATAGTGTATCATCATTATTTTATTTGAAATTATAATGGGAAGCAAAGGAGGGTGTTAACCCTAATGGGTTAAAAGGAGGATATGTATATAAAGGATAAAGTGTGTAAGTAATAGTTGGTGAAAAACTAACTTTGTTGAATATATATATACACATATAGAGGTGTAAGTGTTGGTTAAAGAACAATTCTATTAACATTCAATTAATTATTTTGTGATAACATCATTATTATTGGTAAGTATTTTGGTGGGGTAAATAATAATATTATGTTGGGTTGTTACTATATGACACTGTTATTATTAAATTTGAAAAGATTTTCATTAATACCTAATACATTATTGCCTTACGAAGTTAATCAAAATACAATATTATTTTGGACAAGGTTTAATGTCCAAATAATTACTGGCATTACTAATGCGTACTATTCTGGAAACAATAATGTTACATGAATTGAAGGAATTATGACTACAGCCAATCCTACACCTAGCTGTACTGATCAATTTTTTATGATACAAACTAAGGCTCTTTTAGTAGCTAGCAACAAAGTACCCTAGATGAATTATGGTAAAAACAATTTGAAAATAATACCAATATCATTAAGTTTTACTAGTTAATCAAAATATAATATCATTACGGATAAGGTTCAATGTCTAAATAATTGATGACATTACTAACATGTATTTAATTAGGAAATAATAATGTCAGCATACTATTAGTTGAATTCATAATTATATAAGGCCACCCCATAATTTAGCCACTGCATCAATTCTTTATGATACAAACTAAGGATCTTTTCGTAGCTAGTAACAAAGTACCCTAGATGAATTATGGTTAAAAAAAATTAATTATTTGTGTGATGTAGAGTATAAGCAAGAGAACAAAAATCAACAATTCCCAATGGAATCTAGCATAATGTCACGCCCCGCCGTGCGAACCCCAAAGGAACTAATAACAATGGATTTTTTTTTTTTAAAAAGGAATATAATAACATACTTAAGTATTATAACATAACAATGTATTATGAGGCACAACTAGTTC
>VDFB02167089.1:0-18464 GCA_007258455.2 Sequoia sempervirens
AATGTTTTAGGTATATAGAAAGAGAGGTTTTATGATTTGTTTATGATCACTTGATCATTACATCACTTTCGATTGAAACCCTAGGTTGGGAATAACCTATTTGGTTGGGTTGTTTACTTGATTATTAATTAAGCAAATAAGTTGGGATTAACCTATATGATCTACTTGGCCATTTTATTATAGATTATGCCTTTGATTGGATTTGATTTAATGTTGAGATTATACTCTTGAATAGAGTTGTTTATTGATGAGATTATTCTTTTGACTAAGGTCTTTTATTGTTGAGATTATACATTTTGAAATGAATTCATTTAAATGTTGCAACATTATGAATACCCATATGGTTAATTGGGTTATTTCCTGGGGTTATAATAATCCATGGGAAACGGGGTAACCTATGTATAGAGTATGAATGGTCAAAACCAAATCGAGCTAGGAAGGTTGGTGAAATAGATGACTCTCACTCGAAGTACTGGGTGTTGAATTCTTTGGCCAAAGTAGTGTAAGTTGTCACTATTTACATTGTCAGTTCAATGTGATTCGGGTTTACATACTAGGAAGGGATTTTCATACATGTAGGTTGTAGCCATTGTATGGTAGCTCTAGATATGTAGGACACAACACCATGCTCAGAAAAGGCTAGGATTACGAGGTTACCAAACCAATCTCTTCGTTAAAGGGTGGGGCCATCTTACCAGTTTGGTAGATATGTGAGGGACCGCAATAAGTTTGTGGTTGGTGGAAAAGTGCTTGAGTGATGCTTCTCCTCATGCAGTTGGTGGCCAAGATATGAGGAAATATGTGTCGGTATTGAGGACAACTAGAATGTATGCACCAAGGAATGGGGACATATAGAATGTATGCACTAGTGTTGGGACATTTGGACCACTCATATCTCTATTTTAGTAAGCTCGTTGAAGCTATGTATGTAATAATGTATCCATCTCTATGGAAATTGTAAAAGTAAAATATCATCTTGAAATTATGTAATGTGAAATCGTTGCTTGTATTATAGAAAAGACTCTTTGTTATGCAATGGGAAAGTTTGAAATATGTTTCACAATGTGCATCTTGATATTTAAATGAAAAGAAAAAATTTATTGCTCATAATGTTAGTAGAATAAACTGTTCACTTGTGGGTAAAACATAGTAAAAGTTATTGGGTAGAACAATGGGCATGTTACATATAACCACTCACAAATATGCATGAAATATAAATATTGAGACATGAAAGTATATTAGATTCCATGCAAAGTAATGAACCAAACTAGATATCTCTCTATTTGCTCATCATTTAGCATGTGCACTCATGGGAACCTACAAAATAGAGAATATGTGCAATAAGTGAATTTTATCACACATGCAAATATAAAAACAATTTCAATGAATTTAGTGTACATATATGATCATAAGAAAGAAAGGGAGAGAACAAGATCGAAAAATACTCAATTGTACAAAAATTTGGAGCAATCCACCGAGCATAATTTGGTCATAAGATGACCTAGCATATTAGGTGAAATCATGTCATTGTGATGTCCCCTTTTTGTAAAAGCTTGGGTTGAGGAACAAAATGCCTATTTCCTATTTCATGTGTCTCTCTTGGTCTAATTTTGTGTGTGTGGTCTTCCTTTTCTTTCTCCTTATGTCCATCTAAGGTCCTCAAAGTCTCTAAGTATGGAGGCATGTACAATCTTCTAAGTGTTTGTATGTCATCAAAGGTTCAAATTTCCTCATTCGGGCATGCCTTTCTATCTTAGTTTGACTTTTTTTGGTCCTTGTCAACCTTTCAAACTTCACCATCTCGACATATCTTTTTGTCCAACTCCACTTTTCATTTATTCCTATCAAATTTTTGGAATTATCCTTCTTGGCATACCTCATGTCCATCCACTACCTTCATTTACTTCTCCTATCAAGCTATCGAAGTTGTCCATTCCACCATCCCTTTCCTCCAAACCATGTTTTTTTCCCTGTCCTTTTCAAAGTTTGGACTTGTCCTTACAATCAAGGGCAATATTCTGTCTATTGGAAGTTAACTATAATGATATTTATGTCCTATACAAATGATATGTCTGATATCACATACATAATCTAGATGTAATTAAATAACTTTCTAAAATATTTTTTATTAAATTTATCATTTGTCATCAATATAAAAAAATAAAAGAATATAAAAATATATTTTATCTTTTCTATTCAAATTCTTAATGAAAAAAATTTATCTTATAAGAATCCAAACCCAATATTTAAGAATTTTAAGTCACACATATAAAAAAAAAAAAAAAACTAGATAACAAAGCAAACCAAAAATAACATTCAAAGTTATGTACATAATTTGTTGTCAATATTCCACCTCAATCAAAATGAATTATTGATCTATAAAACTAAAAAAAATAGTTTACAAGGGAGTCGTGTCTTTTTGGTAAATGCAAGGAACATCATGTGCATTTTTATTGACTAATGAGAATCAAAAAGAAAATGCAGATTAAAAGCAGTGAGAGTAGGGAAGAAAACGATGAGAGTAGGAGCTTCTCGAAGGAAAATTCTTAAAACCCTACATGTGAATCTCTGTGTTTTTAATCGGTCACATTTGATGTTATCCATTTTGGTTGCATTTAGGGGCTTTCCTCTACAAGGATTTGTTGCTTGTGGAGGGTTGTTCCTTTGTTTGGGTAGGGGACGTGATTTCAAGTTTCTTCTCTATTCTCCCACGATGGAAAAACTCATAACCTTGTTGTTATGCTGGTGAAGGTTGAAGCCAGGAAAATGGGGGCGACCAGGTGGAAATTTTGGATGACGCCCAATAGGGAAGCCTTTTTTTTCTGAAGGTGACTAAGGGAAAATCTTGGTATTATTGGAAGGAAAAGGTGATATTCATGTTGAAACAAGGAACGATGGAGCAGAGAATGTAAGAGACAAAGAATTGCAAAAACAAGTAGATAATGAAGCAAGTAAGGCTTTAGAATGTCTGCTTCCTGATGATGTGGTAGATAGCATTGTTGACTATCAAAATAAATCTGTTATTTTTTTTTCAGAGGCATCCCATCTGAAAGTGACTTCTACAAATGGGCTAAATTAACTGGGAAATCAGGAGTTGGGAAATTGAGGCATTTAGAGGACTAGGGAAAAGGTATGTGTCATGTAAGTTCGAATATATTGATCATGCTCAAGCACTTTTGTAGTATGGGACCTGGGTTATTTGTGGTCAGATCTGCTATTTGATTTTCATCATGAGGGTCCCTCTAAATCCAGGTATCCCATGTGGACAGAGTTGTCATTCTTAGCCTAGCATTCAAACCTTTCTTAAGGGAGATTGTATCACAACTTGGGAGAGTCCTCTGGTGTAAAACAATTATGATAAATTCTCCAATTTAAGCCCATCCACCCAAGGGTTTGCATAGAAATGGACAAGCAATCAATTACCTAAGAATATCAAACTGATTGGGCTAGGGTTCAAGTTTTTTCAGCTATTAGTTTATTTAAACAAGATGAATGCTTGATTTTTTTTTATCGACAAGACAGACATTGAATTAGATACTATCCTCTCAAGAAAAATAGATACATTCAAGCTAGTATATCAGCTTTACCTAATACACAACCATTGCAAAAACACTCTCAGTCTAATCTTCCTATGATAGCCTCTCAATTGAAACAGTAAGAAAATATCATTTTAGAGGAAAAAAATATGAATAATAAATACCCTAATTACAAAGATGCCATTATGACATATGGTTGGAGAATGTTCAAGAAAAGAAAGGAACCTTCAAAACCCATTGATACATCAATTGGTCAATCCTCTACACAAAGCCAAAACCTCTCTTCAAACCAACCTAATAAATGCACTATGGGCAAGGACTCTTCAAGACATTCTAGAAGACAAAGATCCCATTCCCCTCTTAAGAGACAAGTTTCTTTGTCCCCATCACCTATACATAGATCTAGGTCTCCTACTTTAGTTGTGAAGGAACATAAACATGTTGATCATTCTATTGCTCTTGCTAATTGCTTTGATGTTCTACCACAAGTGGAGAATCCCACTAATTCTACCTAATCATGAAGTATAAAATAATGTCTTGGATTGTTGGAGGGATATCTCTCCCTCACTAAAAATTTGAGGTCAAGTTTTCTTCCTACATGAAGTCAATATTAATGGCTCTCATATTGGCTCTTCTCTATCTAGCGTATGGAGAGGAGAAACTTTCTTTCATATGCTACATAGAGAAGGTAGAGGGGGTTTATATGGGTCTAGCTCCATGGATTAATAGGTTTGTCATTGATAAAGATGAGGACCCTTCACATAGCTGTGTTTGGGTCCTTGCCTTTGCCAATATAGACAACCCATTGGTTTTTGTTTAGTGTATTCCCCTAACATTGCCAAAGAAAGATGTGAGTTATGGGAATGGATGACTAATCATCTTCCTCGTGTTGTTTGGGTGATTGGAGGGGACTTTAATATGGTGGAACATCATGTTGATCATAGTTGGTACAATCATGTTAAATTAAGTAATTAGGAGTTTGACAAGTGGATTTTTTGTTGTAATTCTCTTGGGGTTATACTTGCCTTATTAATAAAAAATTGTCAAGTCATAAATTCAACTGGTTCACTTAAACCAATTGTAGGTTGGGTGTTGATAGGAAACTTAGCCATTTAGATTGGTTTTATATCCCCCCAACCTAAAACTAATCCAAGATTTTGTGGGGAACCTTGTGAAAGTTGACTACAAGTGATCCCACAATACTGGTTTACAATTTTTGGCCAAACTGGACACTAAAATATTTTTTTCTAACTAAATCTTCACTTTCGGGCACCTATAACGGCTAAACCGTGAGGAATTTGAAGATGATGCGAACTAGTGATTTGTGAGATTTTTTCTGTAGATTCTAAATATATTTTTTTCAAAAAATTTGGAATCAAATTGCACTTCTTTTTCCATCTCCTTCGAAAACTAGTTTTTTTTCAGTAAACACCATTTTTAAGGAGTGATGCTCACTGTATACAACATAAGTTTTTTTTCATGAAAGATAAAATTCTATTTTTTTCAAATTTAGATTTGTAACTATGATATCTAGAGCTTCCAATTGGTGTCGTTTGTTTATTGAATATGTTTTCCTTAATCAAGTTTCAAAGTCAAACCAATTGCAATTACATAGGCAAAAGTCGTATACAACGTGAACTTTGTATGTATCAAAATCTTCTTTTCTTTGTTGGATCAAGGACTTCAATATCTAGTGCACTCATATTTTTCAAAAAAAATTAATAATTTTGGTTTTCCACATGTGCAAAACAAAGAGATTGCTTTTTGGTGAAAAACATATGTTTAATAAAATTGAAGAAACAAATACATAATAAAACCAACAAATATTAAAATTATATTCATTGGATAGCTTGTTTTGAGGACTACCATTATCTAGTTGGGTCCGGTGGAATTCTCCTTCATTTTCAACTCACAACCCCGACCTTTGAAGGAAAAATTCTAGAGTTTTTGGTGCGAGGGGAGAAGTGTAAGAAAGGTGGGTTTGAGGGAACAAAGGGGTTCGGTTAACCCCTAGGGTTCGCCTTCAAACCCGGTTCGATTGAACCCCCTTCCATAAAGGTTTTCTTTGGTTTTTTCTTGAGAATGGTAACTCTACATTTCGGTTGGTTCACGAACCAAAAGTTCGTTCAAACCCCCAAAAACCATTTTTTTTGCATGGGGTCATTTTTTGCAACTTTTCCTTCCTCACTGGAATTGTAAACCACTTTTGTGGGTTTACCCCTACTCCACTACTCTTTCAAACCATTTTCCTATTCTTTGTGAATTTACTAAAGAAAGTTATGTTAATGTGAATTCTCAACTACCCTTTAAACTTAATACTTCTCATCTTAAAATACCCTCTTGTGTTGATGCTTTGGTCAGCATTTGGAACTCCATCCCTAAGCCAAAGGAAGGCGATTCTTATAGGGAATGGTGGCAAGCTATTATTTCACACTATGTAGATTTCTTATGTGCTTTTGGTAAGAGAGTGGATTGGAAGCCAAGATGTAAAGATAAGTCTCTACAAGGAAAGCTAGAGATGAATAGGGAGTTACTTAACCTTAATCCAGATAACATTAATATCCAAACTTCCATAGCCACTATTGAAACACATCTTTGTAAACTTGATATGTACAAGGGACAAGGAGCTAAAATTAGGGCTAGATTACATTGGTTTAAAGAGGGTGACAAGGATCTAAGTATTTTTTTAACTACTTAAACTATAAGCATAAAAAGGAGTATATTGGATCAATACAAGATGAGAATGGGAAATTTATACGAATCCCCAAGAGATCAAAAATATATTCCAAGGTTTTTATGAGAAATTTTTTAGAGAGGAATCTAATTAGAAAGATGCTCAATTGTTATTAGAAGATATCCTTAAAGGAATCATTCCTAAAAAGGTGGACCAAGAGTATAGTCATTTTCTTGATCATGACCTCTCTATTGAAGAATTGGAACATGTTTTTTCTATGGCTCATAACAAAATCCAAAGGATTGATGGGTTGTCCATTGAATTTTTGAACTTTGTGGCAACATATTAAGGAAGATTTTTATCTAGTGTATTTGGAAGTTGTGAACCAAGGGTCATTGGGGTCAAATATTAACAAAGGTCTAATCAAATTTCTGCCAAAAGGGAAAAATTTAGACTTTATCTCTAGATGGAGGCATATTACATTGCTCAATACCTCTTATAAAATTATTGCTAAAGCCTTAGCCACTAGGATTAAACTGGTAGCTAAAGGGATTGTTAGACTGGAGCAAATTGTAATGACCTCCATAGATTTAAATTGACTAATTACACATAATACACATCGTTGTGCATAAAAAAGACATGTGCCCAATGAGCAAAGGGAAGAGAAGAAATTTTATTGACATAAGAACTTTAGAGTACATGTGCCAGTACTATGGAAAAATATAATGGAATATTTTCCTTACAAAAGATCTCATGGTTGAGATCAAATTGATACAATATAGCATAACATGAATCTTCCTGTCAAGATTATTTCAACGTTTGACTCCTTCGAACTCATCAAGGGTGAGAACATTACTAGAGCGTGTTTCCACCCTACCACGGAGTGATTCACTTCTCTAACATTCTTCCTTAAAGAAGAATACCCGACCCAACATGAGGAAAACTAGCTATGCAAAACTCAACTAGAGTAATGGAACAGTGGTGCAAAACATATCTACATCTAATCTCATCATGATTTTCAATCTCAAGGAAGATACCAAAAACACCATCATACTTTGACACATGTGCATATACTTAAGCATATCAGTTCATTTTTAATGTTACTAGGTCAGAAAAACTCATATAAGAAACAAGGTACATTCATTGCAAGTTAAGGTATGTTATCATGATAATTTCGTCTATGTGCATGCAATCATATCGATAGGAGTTAGAAAGATAATAAAAAAACTTTTTAAAGCGCATAACATAGGAATGTGGTAGTTTTAATTAAAAAATAAGAAAGTATTAAATTAAGAAGTTATAGCTCATGTATATATATATATATATATATATATATGAGATAATACCTTCATATGAGTATACATTCTTATACGAATAATCTTCATAGTTTGAATATAGAGAGAATTCTTATTTCATCTTTCATACATGATAATCCATAATGCATGACGCGTAATTGAATTATAGATTTTCATTATAATAATCATGCAAATTGAATAAGTAAAATAATGATATACCTCATGATAAATTATAATTACCCCTCCAAGAATTATAGATAATCCTAGTTAGGAATCACTTCAATGCTATTAAGGGTCAAGGTAGTTGTACTTCTTTGAACTTCATCTTAACTAGAGTGTTATTCATGTACTACCGAAATGGAAAGGCTAGGCTTAACTATCTATGAATAAATCCATAACCAATCACAGTAATATACTTAGTGTATAGAACGTATGTTCTCAAACATGATAGGGGATTCAGTTGGATATTTTCCTTTAAAATGTGGGATCATGCTACTTCGTAGTAATTATGTTTATTCAAATAATAGGTGTTTAGTAATCTTCTTAGAGATCAATGTCTTATAAATAACATCGACATTTTAAGAACTATACCTGAGCACGTTGTCTGAAGTAAAATGCATTGAAACAAATGGCTAGAATAAAGTGAAATCTCTCTCTACCTAACATCGAATGAATGTGACCACAAACAATCATAAAGATGATACCTGGGCAAGGAATTCGAACTATTTTAGCCTTGGCTATCATTCTCTAGATGTTGGTCAAACATTACATCCTCCAAGATTCATATGTGGCAATGAACTAGAGTCAAAATATCTAGCATCTTTCATGTTCCTGGTTAAACATCATCAAGAGAATCAAGCCATTTGAATTGATCTAATAATACACTCGATTCAATTACAAATGGAGGTGAGAGATAGGCTTGATCTCACAAGGAAATGGTAGCCTTATATTATCGATGAACATCTAATAATGGATGGCAATTACAAAAGAGTAGAAGACAATGACAAGCACGTTAACTGTTTGACATAATACCTTTACGCCGTCAACCCCCAAAAAGCATGAGGAATAAGAGGACGCTATGCTCAAGTTGATGAAAGACAAGACGTGTGAATTGCTAGATAGGATGCCTCAGAGCGTTTCCTACAAGTGTGATTTTGGATTAACTAGAAGAGTAATCAAATAGTTTTTTTTTTTAGACTAGGAATCGGTTGGGTATCCGTCCCCCTATAAACTGTAGTGTGTCTGGTAAATTTATTTAAGGTGACCGGTGGCGCTGGCGCGACACGCCCTCCGATACCACGGGGACGGTGGGGAGACTAGACCTCGTGACCTCTTGCCTGTAACAGGATGCTTTATCCAATCAAACTAGTCCCACCACCCCTCTAATCAAATAGTTATTAACATGAAGTCCATCAAATAATGTTATTTCACTAGTCAATGTATGATTAAAACTTATTCTTATGAAATTGAAGTAATATTGAAGTAATATTGATGTAATATTGATGAGGAGGAAGGTCAAATGCAAAACGACGCATCTTGAATGAGCTTCGACTATAGTAGACAGGAAAGCATTAGATTTTACAAGAAGGCTTGCAATATATCAAATGCACTGTAATTCCTGCATGCCACGAGAATGATTAAGACAAAAGTATCAATACTTTTC
Organism: Sequoia sempervirens; assembly: GCA_007258455.2. Taxonomy (NCBI): domain Eukaryota; kingdom Viridiplantae; phylum Streptophyta; class Pinopsida; order Cupressales; family Cupressaceae; genus Sequoia; species Sequoia sempervirens. The sequence goes on from VDFB02167089.1 coordinate 9,169, forward strand.
CCCAATAATCACAATACACAGTGGGATGCTTTAAAGAAATGTGTGATGGAATTACCATACCAACCAACAGGAGAGATCCCAACCCGCAAGTGTAGAATATCGAATTCAACCGCACATCATGGAAGAAAGGGAGAGAGTAGTATAAATTAGTATATATGTTCCACATCTTTGCCTCCCACCATGTGCTTGCCTGTCAAGATCTCCACTATAGTTGTCTTGCATCCATCTCAATTCCATTGTTATGCAAGAGAGGGGGGTCAGAAAATCAAAGCGGGAGTGAAGTAGATGTCATGGCTATGAAATCAAAAAGAACCCACCGATCAAAAAGAAAAAACAAGAACAAAATGAGAAAGAGAAATGGCAGAGAGAGACAAAACAAAAGAAAAATGGACGATTAAAATCTTCTATCTCCCCCCTCTTCATCTACCCTCCACTATTGCTTATTAATGAGTCCCTACCTTGATAAGGTTACAAGGCCGAAAAAAGAGCCCATAACTCCCACTCCTTTCAATTATTATTACTATTATATTCATTTTCTTGTAGAGGTGTAATGTTCCTGCTCAATCATGCCATTAATTCTCCTATCCACTTAACTGATAATGGAGAGTATTTACAATCCTATTTATTTACATGGTCTAAGTGGAAAAGATTCCTCATGTGTTTAATCTTTCCTTTTTAAATAACTCTCCATTGCATGATTCCATGGTCCACTTATTAATTAGTTTTGTTTAATCATAATATTTGAACTAGACATAGAATAAACATTAGGGTCACGCATTTATTTGTTAACATTAATCTTATAATACTTGTTACATTCATACATGAAAGGAGATGTGACATCCTTCCCCTCTAGGAAGAGACATTGTCTCGATGTCTTAAAATAAACACTGAAGTAATTAAGGCATCACACTATGCCAATCAAGTACTTCAAAATTTATTTATCTTTGGAAATAGAGTAGACTTAAAGCATAATCATTAGTCATCTTTAACATTCCAACAAGCATAATGCATACACTCACGAAATTATACTTGGCCAAACACTTAAGATATTGCAAGCATGTACTCAAGATAAAACAAGCACATTCATTGGACAAGACATTCATGCAACTATTTCTAAGTGAGTGTGTGTATTCCATTACTACCATTCAATTTTACAAGGCTAGGTTACCTCTCTCCGACAATGTTCTTTCTCTTGTGATGGTGATGATATTTTTGTGGCACTCATAGAAACTACACTACACTTTAGTCCATGTTCGTACCAGGTGAAATAAAAAAAATAGGGTGTTGTTGTGAGGTATGTGTTATGTGTGAAAATATGTATATGATGTGGATGGACCTATTTTCCTTTTTTTTCATTAAGAAATGAGATCCACACAAAGATTGACTTACAACCCTTAGGTGAGTCAACTCAATGAGGGAATCTATTGATTTCCTTATGATTGAGGACAGGGGTATCATCCTGAACAACACTTTTGGGAGAAAAACTAAACATAGAAAATCAACTCAATTATGCCCATTCAAACTTGAGTCATCAATTTAAAGCATAATACAGAAAGAAACCACAAAGTTCTAGTAGACCTAGAAATGGTAGAGTGATGTGTACCTATCACCAAAATGAAGTTTTAGAAGGATACCTAGGACTCATTCGCCCATGGGTGAATGGGTCTCTGTGCAAAGGTTTTGCTCAGCTTTCAGGATCCTCTAGTGTCAATCTATAGCTTCTATTTCATCCAAGTTTCGATGTCGGACAATCGGAAATAAATTATGTAGGTGAGATTATGTGGATTGACAACAAATATGACAACTTTTTGTAACTTTGCAACTTTGAGATCTTGAATCCTTCTTCAACTTATAAACCTGCGCATTCACAAAGAGGAGAAAAATATTTTTTTTTTGGTGGATGGGGGTTTTCCTTGGTCAAATATTGTTTTGGTAATTAAACCTTGAATTGAAATAATGAAACATGAAAGGAAGGATGAATGAAAAATGCAATGTTACAACTCACCAAACCCTTGAATAAACCTTTGGAGGACTAAAATCTTGGTCTTGATCTTGCATGAAATGGCTTCAATGGATGTGGATCTTGATACTTGAATCTTGACTTGGATCTTTGAAACCTATATCACTATGTTAGCTCCAAAAACATGCATGATTGCAAAATACTTTGACATGATGCTTGAGATATTGATTGCTACAATAAATCACTCATAGATCTGCCCTTGAATGCTCTTGATCATAATCTTTTCTCTTGTGAATTTTTTTCTTATCGCTAGATGATAATTGTCAGCTTTTCTTAGACTTGATTCAATGAAAAGACCTTGTATTTATAGGCATCTATCCTTAATTTCCCAAAAATTAAACATTACAAGACAACATTGAAATTTGAATTCAGTATCATGAAAATACCGCCAAAAACATATTTTAAATTTGGTTTCAAAGGCCTAGGGAGGACCCATTCGCCCATGGACAAATGGGTCCCAGGTCCCTTTTCCTGAAACACACATTGCTCATGGTAATTAATTATGTGTCGGTATTAATAATTATCGGGTTTCCCCTTCAAAAAATGTAATTTATTAGGTTTGTAGATGTAAAATATGGCTTATTAAGGCATAATTAAGTCCAATTTAATTGATGATACCCAAAAAAAGTGTGATAATGTAAAGGAGTGCATTTTTCTACACTACATTTAGGCCCCACTTTAGTGAGAGGATGACCTTGCATCAAACTCATACTAAAGTAGAAAATCAAGAGAGGTATAATTGTACAACTATTAGAAAGATAATATGGAAAAGGTCAAGGAGTATGATCAAGCCCCCAAGATCCAACATCTCACGAAAAACCAACAAAGGCACAAGGAGACACATGCCTATGTTAAATATGTAGCAGCAATGACAAGATGATTTAATCAGTTATTTGTCAGTTATGCACATATGATGATTTAGTCGATTATTTGTCAATTTATAAGATGATTTATGGTTATTTGTCAATTTATATGATGATTTAGCCGGTTATTTGTTCAATTTATGCCTTGGGATGCACAATATGGGGCAATAGAGGCCTATTGATGATGATGTAAAGTTCAATTAGGGCTTGGGACACAAAATTCAATGTGAAAGTGTGATTAATACACTTTACAACACTAAAATGAGGTCCACTTAGCCTAGAAAGGCACAACATCCAATGTGAATGTGTAAGACACATTACAACACTATATTAGAATTATGTTTAATTTACAAGCCTTCTATATTGATGTGATAATGCAATTAAATATATTTTACAATGTTGGATTAAGGGAAAATGGGTTCATTAAGTCTAGAGAGGTGTGAAAGTACTTTACAACACTTTTACAAGACATTGATGAATGCATTTTATTCAATTTTCAAGGGTCCAAGACCCAGTGTGGATGTGTAAAACACCTCACAACACTAAATCAAGGCCTCATTAAGTCTAATTAATCATCAATTATTCCCAAATCAAGCAAGAAATACTTTTTTCTATAGTACATTTAGCCCCCACTTTAGTGAGAAGATGAACTTGCTTCAAACACACACTAGAGTAGACATTCAAGAGAGGTCCAATAGTACCAATGTGGATGGAAAAGGATGACAAATACCAAAGGAGGTTGTGTGAGCCCTTAGGATCCAAGATCCCAAGTCAAACCAACATAAGCAAACAAGATACACGAACATGCAATGGTAATAACTTGAAGGAAGAGAAGTATAAAGGTGGATCAAGCTTTGGTCATTTTTCCAACACATTGTGGATCAGATCTAAGTTGTTTGTCCAAATATGCATACTCACTCTAAGGCAACAGAATTCTTGGCTATTTGTTAGGTGAGAAGGCCTAAAAGGTGAGAAAAATACACTCACGAATCGTATGCACTCACAAAATATGCAGGTGGCTATGGGGAAAGTCATGCCTTGGAATGGGCTTCCCACTCAACCATACCAAAGTTATACCTCCTAATAACTTTAATAAGGTACCACAAAAATGGACATTGTAAATGTGAAATGGTGTCAGGTTTGTTCAAAGGGATTTTGTTTAGTTCATGCAATGTCTCATCTTAGGGAACATCATGCTTAATGTCTCCAAGAGAGGATAAGTGCAAACGGTCTCATCTTGTTTCCAAGAGAGGACAAGTGCAAGGTCTCATCCTGGGGAACATAATGCCAAATGTGTCCAAGAGAGGGAATAGCAAGAAAAATAAAATTGCATGATGAAATGTGAGTGGTGATGTATGCCCCCACTTTAAAACAGTTGTGAACACCAATTTTGTGAGCAATTGCTTTAAAGTAGAAGAAGATATGAGAGCTTATGTAGAAAGCCCTATACCAAGTCATATGTTTTCAATAGGCTACATCATGAAAAAGGTCATATGTCACATGTGAGCCAACTTAAGGTATGTCATCCACATCCCAAGCTTGCTCTTATATGTTCATGAAAGGTTAATGGCTAGTCAAAGGATGCAACGACAAGTGACATACGAGGACAAGGCTACTTATTCCCTTGCCCCCACTTAGTGTGGGACAAGGGTGAGCCGAAATGATGGATGAAATGCATGGTTGAGTGAAAATCAGTATCAATTAGAGGGATTAGGTGCTCCCACATAAGGAAGAACACCAAACTCCTTAAGATGTTGGATTTTACTACTCATAACCATGAATTTGTTAGTGGAATGACCATGGACTCTGTGATAGGCACAAAATGAAGTTTTGTAATAGAATTTCTTGTAGGTTCTTAGAGGAAGGGTGATCAAGTGATTTTGGAGGAGTCTCGACAAGATACCCTCTTGATCAATGATAGAAGGTGGTCATGTAGTTGGCAAAAAAGATACATCTTGCTTAGTATTAGTTTTCATACCTACGCAAGACCCTTTAGATTGCGAGATTTTGTTCTCTCCTGTACAAGAGGGTGTAAAATATAACGAATTCAAATAATTAGTGTTTTGCAAGATGAAATTGACATTAAGCGAGGATGTTGTTGTTTGTTTGATATTTTAGAAAGGAGAAGATTCAAGACCAGTAGTGATGATGAGTTCAGGATGTATTGTTGTTAAAGTTGATTTAGAGGAATTATTTGTGCTATTATTGATGTTGAGTGAAGGCTTGGTTATTTCTATCAAAGGAAAATATCCAAGACCAAAATTTGTTTGTTGTGTGATAGGATCAATGGGGACAAGGATACCTTGTTCTCTAGCACCACATCCTTTTCCACTATATCCAAGTTGTTTCATAAGCTCATAACAGCATCCATAAAGCTTTTTCATTGCTTTTAGATCAAGTGGTTGTTCGTAATTAAGTTCATCAAAGTTTTTTGTGTAATTTTCTTCATTAGCTAAAGTGGTTAAGGCGGATGCTTTCGAAAGGTCGTCTGAATTTTTTGTTGACATTATTGTTGTTGCTTTTTCCTTATTTGAATCTTTGTTGATGATTTTGTATTCACCCATGAATTCGTGGTCGAAATCCAAGGAACCCCAATCATCTTCTAATAGCTTTGTTACTTGTTCAAGTTGTTATTGTTTGTCTTGTTGTTGTGGAGGTTCCACTTGTGTGGTCGGTGTTAATGTGTTTAAATGATTCACTTTGTTTTTCTCAATGTTCAAATGACTATTGGGAGTAGGGTCAACTTCAAGAATGTACATTTTGTTGTTGTGCATGTATTTCATTTTGTGATGAAGAGTGGAAAGAACTGCATTCATTTCATGAATCTATGGTCTGCCTAAAAGGAGATTATATGAAAGTTCATTAAGGCATAAGATGAATTTGTGTATCCAATTTGGCCACTCCAACTATAATAGGCAAAGTGATCACACCGAGTGGTTTTTGCTATATTGTCAAAGCCCTTAATAGATAAAGAATCAGGTTGAATTTTTTATCTATCCACATGAAGCCTATCCAAAAGGTGTACCCTACACACATTAAGAGTAGATTCATTGTCAACAAGGGTTCACTTTATCCCAGTTGTATTGTATTGAGATATTATTTGGAAAGCTTCATTTTTTTTTGCATATCCAAAGGTGGAGTTCACTTTGGTGGAAAACAATGCCAATATTCAATCCATGAATTATAGATGCTATGTCATTTGGTTGCACATTAGAAGGGATAGGAACTTGTTGTAAGGTCATTTGAAGCATAATGTGATAGGTAGGTGAAGTCTGAAGAAGGTCCCAAAGAGAGATCTTTGCGGGATTACTTTTAAGTTGTTCAACAAGATCATACTCCCTTAAACTAGGGGTACTAGGTACTATAGAATTCGGCAAAGGTAAAGAGGTTGGGTTTGGTTGTGGCGGTGACAGATTGGTTCAAGTGTTATATGTATAAGCAATGGTACGAGGACTCAGTTGTTGTGACACATTATTCTGAGATGGGTAAAGAGTAAACTCGGGTTTAGGTGGAGATGGAGGTTTATGTGACGGTGGGTAAAGGATGAGTTCAAGTTGGTTTTGATTTTGTTGTCTATGTGGAGGTGGATAAAGGATGAGTTAAGGTTGAATAATATTAACATCCCTCGGTGAATGAGAGTCTAACATAGGCTTTTCATCTTATTCTAAGGGAATAATATTATTATTGTCAAGGTTAGCCTTGTCTTGTAGCATGATATCCTCCCTAGAAGGAGAGTTTTTAAGAGAACCACAAACCATAGGTTTGTGACATTCGAGGGTCGGTTCTTCTAAAAGGACTTCATCACAAGTAAGGGAGTTATGAATGGTTGTATTTGTTTTATTTTTGAGAGTGGGGAGATTAGAAGAAGACTCTATTTGATTTTTGGTTGTTTCTAAGGTCTCATTTTCTTGTTCCATATGAGTTACCCTAGAAGGAGACCTTGGAATTTGTAAAGTGGCTTCATCACAAATAGGGGAAGCATCAAGAGAAGGACTATTATGGTTTTCATGTTTTCCAAATAGATCTTCCCATAGGATAGGAACATTAGGAAAGGGAGGGATAATATTCTCATAACATTTAATAGGTATATCTTCTAACACCAACCTATCCTTTTTGCATTGAGGAGGGATATCAGGAGAAGAACAAGTTTGATTATCATGGTTATGGAGACTAGGTAAGGTAATGTCTAGAAATATTTCTATGATGTCATTGTCTTGTTGTGTTGTGTGATCGTCATGATTACTTATTGTGATGTCCTCTTCTTTAGTAATGGTATGTTTAATAGGAGAGGTAAGAGGAGAGAAACAACTTGGATTGTCAAAACTCTCATCAATTGGTTCTTCTAGCACTATAATATATACGTCACAAGTGTGAGAGATAATAGGAGAAGAAAAAATATGATTGTTATGATTATCCAAGGTTTCTTTCACTAGACTAACCTCATCCACAAAAGGGAAACTAGGAGAGGGATCAATGACGAACAAAAAGAGAGGGGAAGGGACCTCATATTCATATGCACTTAACAAAACTCTCTTACATCACGCAATAAGATCTAAAAATAGAACATGAAATATGATAATTATAGATTTGTGTAAGGAAAAAATGATGTAATGATTATTCTACAAACTTGAAATGTAACTATGCTAAAACAATCATGCAAAAGAGGAATAGAAATTTGAAGGATGACAATTAACTGATTATGCTATGTAACAATATGAGGATGCAAACTTGAAATTTAAACCATGCATGAAATGAGCTAATTTAGGCTAGATATAATGAAATGAATGTTACAGAAACTCCACCAACTGATACAGTTAGGTAATGGCACCAAACAAAAACATAAAAATAGGGTTTTCAGCTCGATAAAGGGCAATTTTAGGGGTGAAAAGGGACTGATTCGCCCAAGGTGGCGAATGAGTCCAGTGGCAATTTTTGTTAGAATTTTTAGATATTTTTGATGGATTTGGATTTTTTTTGTGTTGTAAGATGCAGATCTAAGATGAAAATGCAAAATTTCAAAAAAAATTGATGATTTTAGATGCCAAAAATGCAGCCTAAATGCACTTTTCATGAATGCAAAATTTGAAATATAGCATGCAGATTAATCCATGCAAACCCTAATGCAAGGTCAATGCAAGGCTAGATCTATGATAAAGGACTCCAAATCAAAAAAAAAAAAAGTATTATAAAGGCAGGTTCACCAAAATGAACCATCAATTTTTGTATTGCAAAGACTCTCTTGCTCTCTTAGGGTTTTTCACTTAAAAGGAGAGAGATAGACCCAAAAACTGTGGTGGTTCACTCAAACTAATGAAAGTATGATAGAAATATGCCTAATATGGAATGTCTTAAATGCAAAAAATTGATAGAATATATTGATTAATGAATGGAAACTAAGGAAATGTAGAATGTTTGAAAACACATTGTGATATGCAAAAAACACTTAGAAATGAATAGTAAATTGTAACAGAAATGGATGAAACTGAATGTGTGCACTTGAGATCTTCCTAGAGACTGAAAATGACATCTAAAATGTTGTTGATACTAAAAAATTTTCCTACTTCCCAACTCATTCGCCATTCTAGGCGAATTAGTCCCAGATTTGGGAAATTGTTCTGAGCCCGTTTTGGACAAATGGGTATCCAAAACTACAGAAAACCTTTTTTAGGCCTAGAAGTGGGATTGATTCACAACTGATGGAGAATCAGTCCACTTTTTAATTTCTAAAAATCCAAAAGAGGAAATTGAAACCCTCGGTCTGCTCTTCGGTTCCTGATAGGTGTCCGCCTTTGAAAGCCTAATTTTTGAGCCTAAAAGTGATTTTTTGTTTATATTTTTCCTTGGTCAACAAGAAGATGTCTTCAAAAAATATTTAATATATTCTTCAATGATTTCCAAGTCTTCAAGATGCCTAAATCTACAAACACACAAGAAGAGAAGGAGAAATGTTGAATATTAGGGCATGGGGGTTTGCCTCAGTCAAACCCCTTTGTAGGTAATTAAACCAAAAGGGAGAAAGAATGTAATGAAGCGTGCAAAAATGGATTTATTAACTTTCCATGATGATTGATCTTGGATTTCTACAACAAATAATGAAGATTCTACCCTTGAATGTCTAAAAAATTATCTTGAATGACTTGGAGCGATAAAACCCTAGCTTGCTTGAGAAGAACAATGAATGATGAGTGAAGAATGAATGAATTGGTTAAGATGATTGTGAATTAGGGTTTATAGACTTGTATTTATAGTAAATTCACCTTATTTACCCCTTACTTTGATCCCTAAGCCCGACATGGAAAAAAATAAAACTTAAAATCCAAAATTTATTGCTCAAACCCCAAAAATGGCTCAAATGGGACTCATTCGCCATCAAGATCAAATGGGTCCCACCTGGATGGGACTAATTCACCCAA